>BMAO01019465.1:0-46990 GCA_019973975.1 Trichonephila clavata
TATTGGGGATCTGGATCATAAATTTCTGGCCTTGTTCATAGATTGAGATGCTGCCCGATCTGGAAGAGACAAAAGCATTTCTATTATATTTTACACGATACATTGAGTAAAATAATAATTTTTTTTTGAATTTATATATTTATTGTAGGAAACTTGATAATTTTATTTTATAATTTTGCGTATTACTTGTAAAAGATAATTTAATGTTAAGGGCATTGATTAATTTGATTTAATGTAGTTTTTTGCTTTTCAAGTTAAATTATTCAGAGAGAGATTTTTTAAATGTTTTTTAAGAGTATTAAATTTCTATTCGTATGACTCACAGATTTTATTTAAATAAATGAATCGTATTCTGCGTATTTATAAATAATAGGATTTATTTTAATGTTGGGATGTGATAAAATGTTTTTTTTCATTTATAACTATGAGAAGCATTTTTTTACAGTAAAAAACTGCATTCCCATATACGTATTTAATTTCTTTCTCTTTTTTGCAAGTACTCTAAAGAATTACTTCAAAAAAGGATACACTTTCATAATTAATAATTTTTATTTCTGGAGGTCGCAGGTTCAAGTTCTAGTGCCATTGAAGACCCTCCGTGCATAGGGAGCCGATGCTCCTTAAATTTGTCGGCTAAATATCTTCCCATTGGTATGGTTTGGTAGTTAGGAAAGGCGGGTTCCAGCTCGTCGCTTGACCGAGGTTAGAAATTACCAATACCCTCGTGTTGCTTTATAGAGTGACGTTAATATTCACTCGCTCATTTCCATATAACGAATAAGATAAAAGCATTTAAATTATATGGGAATGCAACTTGAGTAAAAATGTTTCTTTTGTACTCAGTGATGAGTGCATGATTCATACAGAATGCATGAATTCTCTCTTTCATAAAACAGCCTAACTTACGTAAAAGAAACGACTCATTTGGGGGAGTTTTTTATTTCTAAATAATGAAAGTATATTTAGCAAAATCCAGAATAACACATAAAGGGTAGCCTTCAACATCGAATTTCTGGTTAATCGTTTTGAATAGAATATTTTAGTAATATAACAATTTCTTAATATACTGGAATATTGTGCAATTAAAACTGATGAATGATTGTTAATCTAATGCTGTATGTTTTCCATTAAATATGTTCATACTTCATTTAAGAGGTATGGAATCTTTCTTTCCCTGAACTCTGTTCTGCTCTATTATTTTTTTTATAGTAGTTTAATATTATTAATTTTGATGCAATCATCACTTTTATCCTAAATTTATTTCCCTCTAAATATGCAATATTTTGCTAGAATAATGAAATACACCAGGAATTATAACGACGTAAAAACAAATACTATTCACACCCTGTTCAAAAACTTGATACATAAAACATTTATTTATCTCCTCTCTATGAGTCTATCTGAAAGACGAACAATCAGGTGTCTGTCTCTCGAAGATATTTATGGAAATAGAGTTGGCCGGAAATTATACTTGTCAGGTCCACTCTGTCCCAAAAAGCAACTTGGCAGCAATTGTCACGCAACCCCAGTTGCCGGTTTGTTGGGGGAGTGTTTTCTTCCCTCCTCGGATTGCAGTTAATGCCACTCATTCTGACCGAAACCCAAGGAAAAACAATCCACGTAATGGGAAAGCTTCCGATCAGTCTCATATTTACGAGCTCATCGATTGCTTCCCTTCGCTTCATCTTTCCTTCGGTTTATTCCTCGAGTTTCCTTATCTCGTTCGCTCTCTCTCGTTCATTGCGTCCATTAGATGATACCTCATTGATCCCTTTAATTTCCGGGAACACATGCGATTCTCTTACGCATTCATCCCGCCTACAGACCAACTTTCTATCTTTTCGGACGCTGGGTGATCTTTTACCTTAACAACAATGTCTGCGACTTTTCGAGGCCCCACCAGAATAGAAAATGCCTTTTCCCTCGATGGTCCTCTCTGAACTGGGATGCGCTATTTATTGGCGATATTAATTTTCTTTTTTCTTTTCGGCCAGTTAATTCTGCATTTTTAGGTAATTGTAATTAAAAGTTTATTTATTAGATGGTTGAGTAATTTAATATCTTTTTTTTAATTTCGGTGTAATGATCGTGTCTTTAGATTTCTCTCCATTGTTTAAACTAATATGGTTTTATATTTGTGACACTTTTTTTTTATTCTTGATGTTGATTTAATTTATTTTGCTAAAATATATTTTGATAGATCATGTACTGTATTTTGGTTTGTTTACTTTCTCGATCTCCTGAAAAAAATCCACATCTGAGCTTTTTAATAATGTTCGCTATGTTTTGGAAAATTTGGTTGCACAATTTACAATCATTTTAAATTTTTTTTCTTTCAGTAAGTTATTCTGCATTTCAAAGTATTCTTAATGTAATTAATTAACTTTATGAAAGAAATATCGTATCTTTTAATTTCTTGAAAATGAGCACGTTTTTTATCTTTTAACTGTATATTAATATATGGGGTTTCTTATGCACTTAAATTGAGCTGAATTTTCCATCTACATAAAATACATTATAAATATATTGCACTTTGAAGAACCGTAACGTAAATTTTTGAAATGGGGGAATTTTGTTACTTGAATTTCCTAAAACCGCATAACCATATCTTAAGAATTTTAAATTTTTCTCTAAGTGGGAGCTGCTTTTTAACCCTTCCTTTTAACTAAAATGACGGATGAAAAATAAAAATGATATGCTATTTACATATCTTGTGTTATATATATTTTTATAGCTTCGTATGGAAACTTTTATGATATAAATCTACTAAAACATTTTTAAACAAAGATTAATTTTTGAAATAACTGCCTAGAAAATTTTTGATTATTAAGTAATTTTATATTATGAAGGTTCTCGTGGAAAACTGATTTCCCTTTTTGATCGAAATTTCATGTTTTAATTAATAAGAAAAAATTTCATTGCTTTTATACATTGAAGCAGAAGAAAATAAAATTACGTAACTGATCTGCCTTAAATGAATGAAATTAAAATAAAGCCAGAACACACAAATTTTTTAACTGCAAAACAGTGGGCTGATTTCGCGTCAAATTGAATTGTTTTTTGGTATCAATGACAAATGAATTATCTATACAAAAACCTAAACACAGACGTTTATTACGCATTAAATACTTCCCAGAGAACTGGTTTAATAGCTTTCAAACTGTGAACTCGGTCTTCCTAAGCTGTTCACTTATCGCTCTTTACGTATCGTAAATAGTTGGATTTAGTAGGGCCAGAACATCTATTTTATGCGTTATCTTCATTCTATAACCAAAAAAAATCATTCAAATAAGAAATAAATGAGAGCCAGTCCAGCTTTTGATTAATTTTCTAGTATATATATTACACACTCTTTTAATTGGCGTAACGGAGAATATTAGCCCCTGCAAAGTCAGATTTTGTGCCCATAGCCAGATCTTACAAAGGGTACGTACTTTGTATCAGTCAGACTTTGGACTTCCTGGAGTCCTGGGCCACCCCGCGATGCGTGGGTGTACGTTACCCTACTAACTCTTTTGCAAAAAAAAAAAAAAAATCAAAGCACTAAGAAGGAGTTGTCCGATGGTGATAAAATTTCTTAGGCAAAGACATCTTAATCGAACATGCAAATGATCAAATTTTCAATGACAATGAACATAAATTGTGGTTGTAGTGCGCATTTCTCTTGAGCAACTTGCAAAATATTAAGCCGGTAATAGAGGCAGAAAATTTATCTTCTTATGTTTTCACCGTTGTAATTCCCTGGAGAAAAAACGAATGATGCCATCGCGACGTTTTTGAAGACCTTATACTGAATGACTTCGAAGGTGATCTTGAAACTGTGTAGTCATACCGATCAATAGCTCGTCACCTGCGACGTACAGACACAGTTGTGCAAAGGTGCTGATAGCAATGATTGCTGTGAGGTATCATAGACGAAATGAACGCCCTGGAAGGCCAAAATGCACAAATTCTCAGATGATTGTTCGACCGGCCCAAACTGCTCCAACGGTACCATTGTCAACTATTCAACGTACTACAGCCTCTTCAGTACCCCAAGATACCTTCCACCATTTTACAGAAATTGGCTGAGGCAGGGTTACGCTTACAGCGGCCTTTAAGACGACTGTTTTTGCCCCACATCATCGGCAGATTCGTCTGGAGTGATGTCGCAGCTCATTCAACATGGTTGCCATCGGACTGGCATTGCATAGTGTTCAACGATGAATATCGCTTTACTCTTGAAGCAAATGACCATCGTCTCCGTGTCGGAAAAGATCGGGCCCAGTGGTCTCAATCAGCCTTTGTCTTACAAAGGCATACAGCGATAACCCCTCGTGTGAAGGTGTGGGGTGCTATATCATACGACAGCAGGTCGTCCCTAGTCATCCTCCATACATCTTTAACACCTCAACCATATATTGATACCATCGTGCTGCCGGTTGCATTACCCTTCATGGCACGTCATCCGGAGGCCAGTTTCCAACAAGATAATGTCAGGCCCCATACCACTCTCATAGCTCCGAACTGCCATCGTGCCGTTTACAATTTTCCTTGGCCGGAAAGGTCACCAGATCCTTCACCAGTTGAACATGTCTGGGCTCCAGGTTTGGGTACCCAAAGTATCGCAGATCTGGACCAACAACTGGTCCAGAATGTATAGCTGGCAGATGTATAGACGGATGACATCAGGAACCTCTACCACTCTTTCCCAAGATGTATACAAGCAGGTATCGCCGCCAGGGGTGGTTCAATCAACTACTGATTTGAACATTTAAGCTGTAATCATGAGCCGTGAATGGGTCCTAAGATCTTGATATTTTTATCATCTTATCTGTGTATGAGCTGTACACATATTTAATTTCTTTAAAAACGACTTAACTTCGATTTTTTTTGCGAAAGAGTGTATATACACACACACAAAAACCAGACTGCATATTTTTTTTGCTGATTGTATTAACTACATTTTATTGAAATAGATTCGTTTGCTTTAAAAGTGATTATCTTTTAAATGAATTTTCCCCTTCACATGCACAATGCTGTTTAAATTATAATAATTTCTTGGCAATATCTCCTGAAAGTAATTATTTTTATGAGTAATACAAAATTGTTTTAAGAATTGTTGACAGTGGCGCACACAAGGGGGTGTCTGGACCCCCCCCCAAAGCCCTTGAGTTTTTTTCGATTAATGATAATCCTATTTATATATAACGTAAAATTTAATTAAGTACTAGTATTTAACAATTTATTTTATTAATTAATGGTAACTATTAGTCCAATAGTTTATTTTTTACTGTTTTTTGTTAACAAAATCAGAAGAATCAATTGGTGTTGTCTTGAGGTATAATAGGAGTTGGGGACTTTTGACCATAGAATCCCCCACCCCCTTGAAAAATTTTTGTGTGTGCTACTAATTGTCGATAACCGTTTATTCAAAATTAATGGGATTCTCGTTTTCATTACTATATAAATAAGAGCCGATATTTTTTCATTAACAATTATTCATACACTGCTTATGGATATTTCAACCAGATTGGAGCAACATAATTGATTTTTCCTTGAATTTATTTTATAGAGAATTAAATTAATTAAAATGAGATGGAGACATGTTTGATTACTATTTAAAACTTTCTATTTACATTAAATCTGTGTTTATAAGCCAAATTTTTATATAAATTTCTAATAAGGTTTTTGTGCACATTTCTTCAATTGCGTTGTGATATAATTAAAATTTCTTTAACCTTTTTTTAACTCTTTTCTATTCATGTATTACATTTTGGACTAGGATAGAATTAAAACGGAAAGAAAAATAATTAAGTTTGTATTATAGCATTAGTTATCCTCCAAAAACCAAACATTTTTTCCTATCCTTATTTACCTCAGTACATTGAATAAATATTTATGCAAAATCGCATTGTTTTCATTTCGTATTTATTGCACTCTTCAAGACGGAAAGGGAAAGAATAAATCAAAATGAGCAATATGTAACCATCTGGGTGGAAAGAATTTGTTCCCAGGTAGATTAAAAATTATCACCTCACCTCATTCCGCGGAAAGAAAAATATAGCTTTAAAGGAAACGCGACGTCTCCGTAAAACACATTCAGCTAGCTTTTCCGGATCTGGAGCTAGATCCGAAATTTGAGGAATGGAAGTTTGTGAGAGCCAAAAATAAAGAATAATAATGCTTCGTATATATATCTATATGTATCTATCTATATATAAACGTGGGTTAGATATATGTAGGTGAGCGGGGAAGTCACATTTATTTCTCTGACACATTAAATTTCTGTGAAATCCTTTGGAGCAGAAAAAATATCTGAGAGTCTCATGCATCAACGATGAGAACGCTTCATCTCTCTTCAACGGAGTATGGCTATCTCTTACGGGTTGCTATTTCTTTAAGATTATCGCCAAGGTGATGGCAATAAATCGCCAAAATTTTACACCACAATCACTTGAAAATGTGAATTACGAATCAAAAAGTTCATATTAGTCAAGGAATTATAAAAGAAATATGAATTCCTTGGGATCCAAAAATACTTTTTTTTTGTTTCTGAAATTTTAGCTATTTTATCTTTCAATTCTTATTTATTTATTTTTATAGAATGAATCATTGTCCAGACACATGGGGGGGGGCTTTTTTTAATATTTTAGATGAAAAAGTAGACAGATATAAAGTTATGTTTGAAAGCTTTTCACTTCAGCGCATTAATGCTGTTATTTACTTAACCCAGTGGCGCAACAGCGCATTTACTGTGCCCTTATCAGTTTACGTGACCTTGGGTCCCTGAGGTGCATGAGCAGATGTTCGGATGAGGTGGTCAGTCAGACGCGAAACTGATATTGAAATATGTGAAAAAAATTTGGGGATTGAACGTAATAAACGAGATACCACGTCAAACACTTTTTCATTATGAAATTTTAAATCTTTAAAGCAGAGACGTTTATATAATTTTATCTTAAATATTAAGTAATTACAGGGATGGTCCTCATTAATGATGTTACTCCTTGAAGATTTTACTCATTTAAAATATATTTAATTCGATTTCTACTGTATATATGTATTTCAGTTTTCATTGAGTTTAATAAATATAATTTTTCGCAACAATATCTTATAATTAACTCTCAGCTGAAAATACTTGTTTCTTTGTTTTATTAATTTAGTTACTGTCATGACATGTAAAAAATGGGAAATAATTTTTAAAATTGGGGGGGGGGGGAATATATGTACTATTGGTTTAAAATTATTTTTTTACTTTAAGTTTCAGAATATAACAGGAAAAAAATATTTCCCTAAATTTCATTTGCATTCCCTGAATAAAAGTAACAGTCATATGGAAAAATTTACTATTAATTATCAGCTCGCATTACACCATTTTTAGGAATAACTTTTTTGGTATTTCGTTCAACTTATATATTAAAATAAATTTCTTAGTTATTAAATAAAATTTAAGGTCTTTTACTATGATTTCTCATAAAAATATATATGTACAATAGTATGTAAATATAAATGCGTACGTTGATTGTCAGGTTTTAGTCATATTTTAATGGTTTTTGTCGCCAAATGAAAGCCATAAAACCGCCAATATGGTGCTTTAGTAAGGATCAACCCAAACCTCATCCCCTGCTCTTTGCTTTCCGTGAGTTGGCTCTCCCTACCTCTTCCCCTTCCCTTAACGTTGCATTTCTTGGGCTCCAGCCTTGTCGGCATGCCCCTAACTGTAAATCCTACACTTAGATTCTCATTGGCATCTGCTAGATAAATCAAGGATAGCGGGGACCACGCAATGATTTGTGGGCAGGGGGCTTTACTTCGTTGATCCGCATCCCCCAACTTTATCCTCATCCACCCTCCCAACATCCGCAGAAGAGCGGGAGCTCTTAAGTCATCCGTTAGGGTTGTCAAAAGGGAAAATATGTAAAAAAAAAAAAAAAAAAGTAGGGAGAACTAGAATAAATAAATAAATAAAACTTCTCAAATTTTACGCCTCTTAAAAGTTTAATAATACGATTCTCGAGCGATAGATGTATTCTTTGTATGCAACTTTATTTTTTCCTCAGCAAATATGAAACAAGAATGCTTCATATTTATCATCTTAAAAATTGTATCAAGAAGTGTTTCTAATATAAAGTATCTAGAAAGAAATGAGAATTCCATCATACTAGGAATGTTGAAGAATAGAAATAGCTACGAAAGCGGGCTTATTACCGTATATTTCCGCAGATAAGACACTAGTTGAACTAGAAACTACCCTTTAAAAAAACCAAAATCTGGGGTCGTCTTATAGGATGGATACAAAGGAAATTAGTTTGAAATTTATTTAATAACGTTTGAAAACTAAATTTCTTTCAAGGAAGGTAGATATGAAAAAAAAATATACAATGTGAGAGCAAATGATAGACCCGATTTTAAAAAATCATATCTTTGAAACTTCTGCACGTATTACAAGTGATATATGAATGTACAGATAAATATACCAAGTTTTTTTTCTGTTACTAATGTTCCATGTATGACCCTCTTGTTATACGGCATATGTCCAATCTGTGATCCAATTCATTCCATACATTTATTTAATCAATTTATCAATGGTTGCTAAATCTGCACAAATGCTTTCTTGTCGTCTTCTGTTGTTTGTTGTGTCAGTTGCAAATGATACGACCCACTTTCAGGGCCCTGCTGTTTACAGGTGAAAACTCTCGTGGATTTCGAACAAAACTCTGCTTAACTCTTTCCACTACATCTTTTGAGACGCTTGGCTGGCCGCTACTTTTCTTTTTACACCAGCAGCCTGATTTCTTAAATTGGTGATACCATCCAGAATGCTCTTGCTGGTTGGTACTTTTCCGTAGCGATTTCTAAGCGCACGTTGCAACGAAATAACTGAAAAAAAACCGTGCATACTCTTAATACGCAAAAACTCTTCTGTGTCATTGTCGCCATGTTTGGATTTTCAATCACAGTGATTTTAAATGTGTTATGATTTTGATGGGGAAAAAACTTGGTACATTTCTCTTTACTTTCATATATCACTTATTTCAATATATGCAGTAGCTTCGAAAATATGATTTTTTAATATCGGGTCCATCATTTGTGCTCACCCTGTGCAATGTAAAAGAATGAAGTCTGAAAAAGCAAAGACTTTTTATAGCATGGCGAGCAAATTAAACAGAACTAGTTGGGTACTAAATAAACACAGCAAGTTAATCTAGGGTCAGTTAAAAGAAGAATTTTTAGAGTAATGCCCTTATAATGAAATACAGTAGAACTTCGTTTATCCGAATCAATTGGGACCGGACACTTTTCAGATACGTGATTCTTCGGATAACCGAATGCGATCCATGCAGTTTATGATACTGGACCCTATACAAATATTGAAAATCATCACATGCGGGAAACGTGCTTGAAGAGAAAGCAAAATAGGTGCAAAATGTCGCAATTTTACCTTGATTGTGGAAAATAATCACTTATTTTTCGCTGTACCACTGTACACCTTCCTTTTTTTCAATGCAAGGTCTCTGATTCTCTCGAGCAGCAGTAGTTGAGTAGGACAGCACTCTGATTGTTGTTCGTACCACTCCATAGCTGTCTCTAACGCAAAAAAAATGCGTCAGTATTTGCTACTTTCATTGTTGTTATCCTCGTCTTCATCCGTTTCATCGTCGACAGGGTCGGATTCTTCTTGCACGGAAATCACTATCGCGTCATCATGTAGCATTTGAAATCCAGTCTTCTGCATCGCATGCCATCCAGGTTTCTACATCAACAAAAGAAAGAGCACGTATACACCACCTCACTCCGAAACAAACTGACTTAATATTCCGTGCAGATGTTTACAAAATCACACAGCTGAAATTCACGAAATATTCCCCACATTGGGTTTTCCCGTCACTTTTGGCCTCACAGAAAACAAATGTTGAGCATTGTATAAATACTGTTATAAAATGGATCCGGACTTTGGTTCGGATATTTGTCGCTCCGGATAATAAACCTTCGGATAAAGGAAATTCTACTGTAGAGCATATTAATTATTATTACAGGCCTCAGAAACTGGTTGTTAAAGAAGATATTATGAATCTTTAAATTATCGTCTTAAATCTGGACCAAATCTAATATCCTAATATAAAATTCCGATATTTTGTGCAACGTATTAAAATTTCTAGGACAAGAAATAGCGTTTTGTGGCGATAAAGGATACAATTTGTTCCAGATGATGATCGCTGATCTAGGGCGTTGGCCGTTTATTAAACTATAAAACCCTTGCGGAAATTTATACCTCGTCTTATCTGCAGAAATATGTAGTAGTTACTTTAGAAATGTAGTATCCTTTTCAGAGATTGTTAGATTATTAAATTTCTGTCCAAGCTTGCTTTATAAAAAAAATCCAATTACCTAGTAAATCATTTTTAACTAATTAAAAATCAACTTAGAGCTCTCAACAAGTGTAATTTAAATTAATTCACTGGTTATCTTTTGCTTAGGATTAAAAGGTGGCTTATATCAACTAAAATTAGAGGATTATTTCAACTTTTGTACAATTTATAAAAAAAAACGTTTCTGTGTTTAATTTTAGATTAATAATGAAAGTGAGTGAAAAGATTTTACATTGTATAACGTTACAATATTCGTTAAATGGTTGTAATGTTTAATGGTGGTCATGATCTCGAACTCGTGGTCGATGATTCTGCCGAGTTTAGGGTAAGAGCCTTGATGCCACTAAAGATTCGTTGCATAGATGAGCTGATGCCCATAAATCTCGAGACTCATTACTTGGCCAAGGTTCAGAATTACGAGTTTCATTGCTAATATACCTCTAGTATAGATTTAAAAGGCTACATTAATAATCAATCAGCCAACCTATGCGGATTAATGTGTTACTTCTCATCAACTTTGATTAAATATTACTTTAAAATTTCATAACTTAATTCCCTTGCTCAGGGGTTAACAAGTAGTGGCCCTCAAAGACAGCCAGAAAAATCCGCCTAGAACCGAAACCACTAGAACTCTGACGTCAGTGTACATACACAGGATAAATACGATGTGCGTTGCTTTTCTGGTTGATCCTGTTGGTCTTAATAAATATGTAAACTTATCCTACTTTATTAAAACCATGAAACCTCTGCGGAAAAAATGACGTTGTATGTCTTGCGCAGAATGAAGAATGGACAAACATACATTTATTTGATAACGAAGGCAATTAAGCAGTTTTGTGTGTGCGCTCGTTTTGAAATTATGGTCGTGTTTAGTTAGTAAAATCTAAAACGACATGATGAAAGAAAACTGATGTTTTGGCTGCAAACTTACCTAGGAAGAACACAAAATAAAAGCCACGGAGTGTGTGTAAAGACTGCAGAACCAACAAACATAATTTACAAAGCATACAACTCTTAAACTAGCGCTACAATAGTAAGTTGTTAGAAACGTATTGTATCTTGACGTGAAAAGTAAATTTTAGGACGTCTGATTGTCGAGGAATACAGTGTAGCACTTTGACTCAATTTGTAACAGGACGCTGGACGTCACTGGGAAATGGAACGCGAAGTGTTCCTCCTTCCTATATCTGGGTTGTTGAATGTGGCCTGATGTTGAGGGGCCTTGATTATAGAGTGGTTCCTGATTGGTTGGGTGTACGAGGCAAGGAGGCGTGGCTAGTTTTTGTAACAAACTCACCGAACAGCCGAAGACTGCGGACAACTTGTGAACTAAGAGTTTGTTTGGTTTTCTTCTCCACCGGATGAGATCTCAGATAATGGAAGCACACTGCATAATTACTTAGCTTTATCTGTAGAATCAGTTAAAATCTCTTCATCACTAAGGAATTATTTAGCCTTGAATTGATGAAAGATAGAGGCATTGATCAGGACTTGTTTGAATATGTTGGGAAATGTGTGGAGAAAAATGGCTTGCCCTGGAACAGAATGGCACGCACAACAGATAGGACTTGACATTTCAGGAGAAAGAATATAGGCATGGTTAAGCTTTTAAAAAAGTTGCAAGCATAGGCAACGATATCTCTTTCATTGCATTTTTAATCAGAAGAAACTTTTTAAAGCTAGACTGGATTTAAAGCGTGTGATAAATCCTTTTGTTAGTGCGGTGGACACAAACATAGCAAGGGCATTCCAACATAGATGGTTCATTTGGGGATGAGGGGGGGGGGGGAGTTGACCAGAGTGTGTGGTGGCTGGGTCTGAACCAAGTAATCAAAAAAGTATGGACATTGCAAAGGGAAATCCTCTTATTTTTGGGCACGAATTAAACATCTCATGATTTTGTTAAAAAAATAGAATGTGAAGAATAGAAATGAGAGATGTGATGTTTGCAGCTCATGTATTCAGGCAATTAAATGAACTGAATATGACATTGTTGTGTGTAAAATGCGATGTTGTAAGGGGTTGTTTGTGCATGAAGTATAGAGTAAAATCAGTAAGCTGTTGAATGCAATTTTTGTTATTTATCTTTATCAGGAGAACAGAAAGCGTCTGAAAGTATTTCCACTAAGAAAAGGGATTATCTATAAAGTTAGGTGGATGAGGCCTCAAGAAGACTTAAGGATTTTATGAAAATTGAGTTTAAATTCCGTTTTTTCTTTCTGATCCCATCATATATTATTGATATTGAAACTACACCCCTGGGGAGATTCAATTTAAGTTTACTGACACGCTGTCAGATCACAATGTGAAAGAAAAATTTAATACTGTGGCATTAGTTAAGTACAGATCTTTTGTCTGCTAAAATGTTTCAATGTAGGAAGAAATTTGCTGCCAAAATTTTTTCTGTGTTTGAGTCTACATATATTTGTAATCAAAGTTTTTTTTTTATTTGAAGATAATAAGCTTAACTGTTGATGCTCTTTGACAGACATTAAGTTCTAGGCTTTGATGAGAATCTTAACAAACAATCCCACTCCTTATTTCATAAAAATTATAGAACAGAGTTTGATAGAGTACATTAAACCCTCTAAATTTAAATGTGCTTGCAGCTATACATGATACAAAATTATCCCAAAAAGTAAATTGAATAAAACTGCCAATATTTTATTTTATTTATATTTATTGATTTTAGTGGTACAATTACATCTCTAATTATTTAATGTAATGGTACAATTACATATATCATATTTTATTGATTTTAATGTATGCCTTTCTGATAATTTAATGAATGAATGCAAATTCTCATTTAAAAAAGTGTGGATCCCCATTAACCTTCCCTTCCGCAAATTGGCCCCTTAGCCAAAACAATTGTCCACTCCTACTCTACTAGAATATTCTAACAGAATATAATATTTATTATTCTTTATTTTTTAACTTTTAGATTTTGAAAAGAAATTTGTATTTCTCCTTAATTTACTGTAACGTTGCTAAAAAGATTGTAATAATCTTATTTAATACATGTATAGAAATAAGATACATGTAGCAATTCCATTCTTTTAGCAAATATTTTTATTCCTGATTTTAGAAAAAACGGTTGTAAATTCATGTTTAACTGTATATTTTTAGGTGTTTATTTACTTATGAAAAGAACAAATAATTTTAAAGTTTGTGTAAAGTGTTTGATGCATGTGCTTTCAAATTTTTAGAGATGTAATTCATGTATAAATGTTATAAATATGATCAAATTTAGTTTACTTGTAAGTGAATTAACCTCTATGAACAATCCCTTTTTAAAGCTATACATTTCATCCACTTGCAGGACTGCATGTCGAGTGTAAGGATAAGTGTCTTATTTCGTATTCATATATGGTAAATATCGTCAGTATATCAGGCTTATCCTAATAAAAAATGTCTCGCAGATATCCGAAATGAAGTCCCTGAAGTATCAACAATTACTAACCATTTGGGCTGCTCTTCTTTTCGATTTTTTTTTTTTTATTTTGCAAAAAATTTAATAATCTTCCCTTAAGGAATGTATCCCATAATTCTTTTTTGGGAGAGTAGGGGGGAGAGGGCTGGAAATATTAGATTGTTTCTAATGAAATCCAGATAGAGGAACAGAGGGATGAATGGGCTAGGAGGAAGGCTGGAAAATGACTTTGCCTAATGAATTTCGTTCCTCTGAGTGCAAAGAGTAATTAACGAAGAATTTGAAAGCGGCAGCATCCTCTGCCGGTTGTGTAATTATTTTAGATGCCCACTGCGATGCTCTGAGAAGCTTAATACACTGGGCGCTTTTCCTAAGCAGCGCGCTTTAAAGGGGGCGTTCCATGGTTTTACAAAAGCTTAGATCGACCCTTATTACTCTAGAAGCCATTCAGTATTTGCATGTATCAAATTTCGTGTTTAAATTCCTTTTGAAAATGGATATCTGTACATTTTTAGCTTAAATATATAGGCCGATTCAATACTTATTTTTACCATATAGTAAATAAATTGGTAAGGAACTATCACCGTTGAGTTTTAAATGCTGGAATAAATCAATCAAAATATTTTTTGCTTAGTATTCTGGTAATTCAAGTATATTGTATTTATGAATTATGTAGACGAATTATTGATGATTAATCGCTTGATTCTAAATCTTAATTTTTTGTTTGTATGGCTATTACCAGTCATATTTTTTGCAAGGATATTGTAAATTCGAACGTACATATATATTTGAAATACTTTATATACCTGAAATGTGAAAAATTAATTGAAGTTATATGGTTTTTATTGAAGAAATTAAAATTAAGAAATCTTTTAAGTGGAATTAATTAGCAATTTTTGTGAGCGATAAATATAGATTAAATCTGCTTAAATTAAAAGAATTGCTTATTTTGCAAAAATTATTAGTTAGAGGATTTCCATTCGTAATTGCATTTTCGAATGGAAATGGTAAATTGGTTGAACAAATTAAATAAAATCTTAAATTTTTGTACATTTCTCATATTATTTAAATAGTTTTATTGGCTTTTATCAACTTGAAATGTTTACCACTTACCGGTTAAGTGTAAGTGTGTGTAACAACTAAAATAAAATTTCTTTTAACTGATAGCTGATGAACATAAATAAACATTCCAACCACAGGATATAAGTAACAATAAAAAAAAGAGAAAGATGTATAGATAATAATACAGATCAGACAAAGAAGATTATAATTTTGATTCGTATTATTTGTAAAAAAGTCAAGAAACTTAAGTTTCTATTAAATGCTCCTTCTAAGAAACCGAAAGTATTTTGAACAGGTAGAAATGATGCGCTTTAATTTAATTAATATTTTTAACTAACTCATATGACGTTAAATATTTTCGTTTTGTTATAATTTTATTTTAAAAAAATGATATTCATTAATTGCTCAATAATCTTCTTTACAGCGGAAGATGACTTCCTGCGCTTCAAAACCAATCAAATTTTGTAGCAAGGTACCAAGTATACATCCCCTTAAGTTCCAATCCTTCTCGCTGAGCTCTGTTGCTATGGCGGCAGAATATTGAAATTATTAGAATTTATTATTCCCAACTGGAGCTTTAGTAATTAACGTTAGAGACGTCTTAAGCCTCAAGGGGACGGTACAATATTTAACTTCGCATTTCCCTCGTGCGTCACATAATCCCTATAGTAGGGAAAAAGCTCAAAGAGCTTCTTAAGTATTGTATTTTAACTGGCAATTATTCAATTAATTTCATGGACCTATTAAATAATCAGGACGTAGTTTTGCTTCCGCATTTTCAAACAGCGGATAGTATCTTTGATTAAGATAATATGATAGCTCGAAGTGAAGGACGGATTATTTAATCTATTGTTTTGTAGGAATGATGAACTAAACTGAACTCTAAGAATATCCGCTGGAAAAAAATCGTGCATCAAGAATAAATTGTTTTCACCTTTCATTTCTTGATTGAGATCAAACGTAATGTACGTGCCTCTTTTTTGATAATGATTTCTAAGGTTAGCTTTTTTATAAATTGAATCCAAAAGAAATATATTGACTTATATCGTGTTGTTAACAAATTATAGCAATTAATGTATGCAATTATTTCTTTATACTTATATAAATCCTTACCTAAGCTTTAACTAAGTTTGTTTTTTTATTGCGTAAACAATATATATGTAAGAATAATTTATTGAAAATTGTGAAGGTTACATAAGATTTTGAGTAGGCAAGAAGATAATAAAATTCCAATAAAAATTGTTTAAACTCTTGAAAGAAAAAAATGCGTGCAATTAAGTTTCTTTATTTGATAATGTTACATTAAATTGATATTCATTATGATGTCAACAGCATTTTAGCAAAAATTCAAAGAGAAACTGATTTTGTAGTAATTCCTATATTCACATAGTATTTTTTCAATTTCAATATTTGTGTGAAAAGATATATACTTTTACAGAAATATTTTTTTTTTAAAAAAGTTCTCAGAGATTTGATTTTGCGATAAGTTTTCAGATTTATTATGTTTAAAAAACACAGATGGGACATCAAAGATTAAATATTATCAATAATTTGTAATGGAACTAAATTACTTTTGACAAATTGTACATCAAGGCTTTAATTGACGTAAAATAAAGCACCACATTTGTAACTCGTTGAAGAATATTGTGAGAAAAACAAAAATTTTAGCTTAATATTCAATACTCGATAGCTTTATAAGGCGCATCGGATTGCTGTTCAGTAAATTTCGTACGCTAAAAAACAGCAGGGAATGAAAAATGTCCAACGAGTTCCTAAATCTTCTTTAGGCACTTCTTTAAGAGCATTCATTCCGGTTGCCGATCCGGGGTCACACACACACTAAAACCCCTTTCCATTTGATTACTCCTTGTCTGAATTCTTTTGAAAGTTTAAAAAAGAATTTTTGTCAGACAAGAATTATGGTAAAGAGGTGGCTGCTGAATCGTGGCTGCGGCGCTATTTTCAACTAAATTTCGTTTTTAGAGTAGACATCCGAGAACTAAGTGATATTTTTACCATCTTGAGTTTCGAGGTTACACGCGATTATATTTTTACTTTTTCTCTTTCTTATAAATCTTTTTCTCGATTAAAACAACGGTTTCCAATTCAATTAACGGTCGTTACTTCTGCAGTTTTTAGGATCTCGTTCCAGAAAAAGAAAGACTCGTGAGGATTTAAACAGTACCTAGGGCACAGTAGCATACACAGCCTCTCTTATGAATGTCGGGGTTAGATTCTAAAAAACACATAGACGAAAGCACTGAGGGGTAGGTCTAGTACAGAGGTCCCCGAACTTTTTGTCTCATAGACCTTTTGCCATGTTTTTCGGTTTGGGGTAGACTCCTGCTTAATTAATATTGAATTTTCGCAAATTTATCATCTTAAATGTCTTTTTGACAGCTGGTATACTTCTCCTACTTTAAGAGAGTGAAATTTCTAACTGTAATGAAGTATAGTGTTTAAAATTTAGAAAGTACATGTTAATTATTAAATTAAGAGTTAATTAAAATAAATAAAACTGTTAAATAAACTAACTATAAACAAATTATTTTAATGGGAGAGATGAATCTCTAGCACTACAATATCAAAATTTTCAACATTTGTATCAATCTTGTCTAGGTTGAACTTAAATCTCCTCTGTTAGTAGTGTCCAGTTTTTTTCTTTCTTTATTTATGTTGTTTTGGAGATTGGCAGCAGCACTGAAACTCCTTCACACTAGAAAAAGCAATGAAGCACTTCCTCACGATATTCCATGAATCGGGACAGATAACAGGTTTGACTTTTTAATGCCAAAATTGCTGGTATCCATTTTTAAACTTTTAATATCTTCGTTGGTGCTTATTGCGATCAGTTTCCATTGTAAAGTGGCATTTTTTTCTGTATTACCATATGAATTCATTGCCTACTGTGATATTGCCATAGTTAAAGCATTCTCAAACCTGGTTTCAAAAGGCATTTAAATTTTGATCGTAGATTAAAACGTTCTGACAGATTGTCTGTGACAAATTTAGAAAATTCGGGACCTCCATTGTTATACAAGTTTAACTCAGGAAAGAAAAGTTAAAATAGTTCTTGTTTTAACAAAATTTATGCTGCCACCTTGTAAATGCAAAATATAAATCTGTTTAATTGGTAAAATTTGGTTTCCACTTGATTATAAAGATTTTCTTTTAAAATTAGAGTCACGTTCTAGTCTAATGAAAGCCACTATCATAGTGAAAGCCACTTACACCTCATGAACCCCCAAATTAATTTTTGGCTAACGTAGACCCCTTGGAGGTCGTCATAGACCCCTGGGATTCTATATAGACCACTTTAGGAATCACTGTTCTAGTAGGTAAAAATTAAAGATGTTTTGTTATATGGTGAGGTTGAATCCCCCAACCTCCCTTCTTTGTGTACGCCACTGACAATACTAACACAGAATCAATTTCAAGTCTGTCAAGTATATCTAACAAGATGTCATAAGCAAATTAAGGTCTTGTATAAAGTTGGAAAAGCTTGGGTTTATTTCAGTTGTTTCAATCAAAAATTTTACCATTAGTGAATATTATTATGAATCATCATTTTTCGTCAGTGTTTGCTCTAATAAATTCTAAAAGAGACGTATCCCCTACTTAACTTTTGTATCTCAATTAATTTCTTATGTATTTTTGCTTAATAATATGTCAATCTGCAGCAGTGGCGTAATGTACACTCCCGCATTGCGGGGGGGGGGCTCTAGGGGGCTCAAAGCTTGACTGACTTTAAGTACATATTTGGACTTGGGGCCCAAAACCTGAGTTTTTGCAGGGGGCCCGAATATTCTCCGTTACGCCACTGACCTGCAGCGTTGCTTGTATGTGTAGTCGGAAATCATTTACTAATGAAAAAAATGAAATGAGAGAGACTGTTAGAAAAAAGGGAGGTTCTAATTTTCTTCTTTGTAGAACAATGTTTTACCATTTTAGGAGGGAAGGGGTATTTTTTAAGCATTTTCTAGACCTAATATGAGGCCTGGGAATCTTGCTATGTTATGTTTCTTCGTTATTGACTTTTTTTTTCAAATTCTGAATGTTGTTTTTAAATTTTTTTCTAAATATTTTAAAAAACATTTTAAAAGAAAATTAATATTCGCGTAGTATTATTCATTTCCAAGAAGTTTTGCAATATATGTATAAGCTGGGGAAACGCTAAGCGAATCTAAAATGAAATATGTTGCCCTGCAAGCTGCATTTTTGGTGTCTAGAAAAGTTTCCCTCAAAAATATTTTTTAAAAAAATCTTGATTGTCATTCATAGCAGGCTATACATGAACTGATTTACGACTTGCAGGGAAACACGTGAATGTGTTAAAATATTAGAGCTACAGCTGTTGTTAAAGATGCGAAAAATGAAAGTTTACACCGAAGGATAAATGAGAGAACGGATTATTCTGTACTAAAATTCGTGACGTAGCTAAAAAAGTTTTTCGCTTTTTTTTTTTTTTAACCTTCCTTCCTTCTTTTCCAAAAATATAATGAGCTTCTTTTCTTTGCTTCTTTTGAAAGAATCTTAAGCGGGCGCTTAAGTCTGTTTACGTCGGTGTGAAAATTTATTCCTTGCATGAGAATAAAAAGGATACTTTTCGGCTTCGTACCTAAGGAAGAAAATCCTCATGGGTTTTCCTTTGAATCTACTTTCCATTTAAGTTTCCTTTCAGTTTATTTTCTGAAATAAATAGAAAGGAAATTTAAATTTTTAGGAATTTAAATGGTATGAAATGGTTAATGGCTTAAATGGTTCCCTATTGTTATTTTCACACTTATTTTTTCCCTCTCTTTATTACATGTAAGGCGAGTTTTCTGGTATTTCTTTTATGTGGTATTAATTGTATGATTATGCATAATTTCAGACTAATTATAAAGTTTGAAAGTTCTCTTAATTTATGAGTCAAGATACCCTAAAACTCTATCAATACAGTTTTACTCTTTCTGTTATGAAAGCTTATATACTTCAATAAAGTTCATTGTTTATGTGCTAATGTCAAGAAATTTGATAAACAAATATTATACTTGATTCGAGAAATTATATAAGCCTATTTTCTAGAAAACAAAACTTTGGTGTAAAAAGTTGTGGAAATATTAAGAAATAAACCCGTTCAAACATTCCTCGTGATTTGGATTTGGAAAGCTTAATATATTTTATTTAAAGGGATTTATTTCATTAAAAAGACAATTTGCATATGAAATTGTTGGAAAAGTATATGGTCCGAAAAAGTTGTAAGTAAATCTCTTATTTGAAAGTGCTGAGAGAAAATGGGCCAAATGTAATTTTCGGTTCATTGATTGCCGTGATAGCCAAGTGGTCATGAGTTCGTGCCTAGTACCCCGGAAGACGGCCGAGTTGGGGGTGTTGATACAAGTTAAATTTGTCGGAGAGGAAATTCAGAAGACGGTGCCAGTTCAGGAAGCATTCTCATCACTTGACCATGGTTAAAAATTTGGAGGTCCGTCAACAATAGCGCTCGAGTTGCTTTATTGTGCGTCGTTAATAAACACTCACTTTGTTGATTGATTTTTCCATCTCTTACTACTGATAATGCTAACGGAACTGCAAGAAACTCAACTGTTTAAAATATAGTTATTTTCCTTAATCTCAGCTAAAATTTAAAAAAAAAGCCTTTATTTTCGAACCTTCATTCATTTACTATGTCATAATATTTACTATATAGTTGCCGATGTTACGCATCTTTGTAAGTTTCAACTGGTTTTTAAAAGGTATCAGTTAAGTTTAAATTTAAATTAATTGTTTACTAGATGATCATCCATGCTTTTAGGGATACACTAAATTTTTAAAGTGAGTAATTGCAATCTTCGAAGGGTCAAAGTTTCGATACTTCTTAGAGCCCGCTTATTTTTAGTTTAAAATTAAAATAAAGCTTATTTACATAAGGATTTTATTATTTTGCTAGTATTAGAAGACTATTTTTTCAACCCTACAATCAACTAGTCGACAATAATTTACACGCAGCCTTCTCAACCCCGCATCATAAATTCGGCATGTGTCAATTCCAATTGTTTTTTGATGAGAGGAATTTTAAATTGAAATTGCTTTTCTTCTCCTCTCCCTCCCTGTTCTCTCAACATGCGCAGTTTCTGCTTGGTTTACCCGCGTTCATCATATGCCATTCTATCATGTCCCAGTAAATCTAAAGCAGGTCGTTCCGAAGCCACAGCATCGAAGTGTTGCTGGCACCACCCAGAACTAAGAGATTTACAGTTCGACATATTAAAACGCTGCTTATTTTAGCTCTCGTCGTGTGTTATTGAATGGGCCTAGGCCTTAATGGCTTGAGCAGCTGTGGCCAAATAGGTTTCACTTTCGCTCTCCCTTGCGGTTTTACAAAGGCGACAGACTCAATACCCAAGCTAATGGCCTCCGGAACTGACGTCACGATGCTGTCGGCTTCTGATTTGTGGAGTCAGCAGTTGCCTGATTTCGGATGGTGCTATCTCCAAGTGACATGGTTTCCACGACAGGTGCGTCTGAAATGAAGATGACTCCCTTTCTAACGGAACTTTTAATTGGTTAGATTAATAGCTTAAGCCAAATGTCTTATTTTCGAGGTTTCTCTTACTTTGCTAATTGCAAAAGTTCTCCCTTGCAGGTGAGCCTTATAGGGGAAATCGATTGGCTACTCCTTAATCCCTGTCTTTGCGAAACTTTTAATTAAATGTCACGCATGGGATTGGGTTGTTTTCGGTGTCGCAGTTTCGGTTTCCCCAGACTAGGTATTATCACCGCTGAACATTTGGAGCGCTTACCCAAGTATAGTTAGCGTACTGCATATGCTATTACGTCTCTGCTAACAACTACTCCATTCTTATACCTAATTTAGTTTTATAACCAGGAAGTTTTTTATCATACGAAATTAATTAAATTTATAAAAAACGATCTGGTTGTGTAGTTGTATATTTCCCTTCCCCAGAGTTTTATTAGTTGCTAAAATAAAATAAATAAATAAACCTTAAAGATCACATATAAATAATTAAATATCACAGTTAAGTAGCATTTCAACCAATTTCTTATTTTTGCTTTTGTAGCAAATTTTTGCATTTCGTGTAGCAGGTAAAGTTTGACAACAGTACCTCTGGAAAACTCACTCACACAAAGCTTGTTATGTTACATATATATACATATACACAACTGAAATGAAGAAATAAATGCACATTTACACAATATTGTAATGCCTTTTAATATTTACATTTTAGTATACTTGTTGTATAACTTTTTTCCTGATTAATAAAACAATACGAAAATTTTTCGAAAATATCTTTTCAAAAATCCAATGACTAAGATTGCTATTTTTTCCTCTCATTTTGTAGTTCGGTTGAAAGATTAGGTAGATTTTTTGTAAGTTTATATTTTGTTTTCATCTTTTTTATTTTTGTATGTCTATTTGTGTGATTATAAAAAGATATATATATATATATATAAGTGCTACTATACTGCGTAATTTCTTAGATCTAGTAAAAATTACATAGATCTTTGACATTAATTCAAAACGATTCTTAATTTTGTTTGTATGGAATGAATACTTATGATCATTCCAATAAATCACTATTGTAACCATACTTTTAATTATTAATCAATTTTCATTCTATAATCAATAGCAGACATTCCGTGGCAGAGAGAGAGAGAAGGGTTCCCCTCTTTTCCATTAAAAACGTCTTCGTGTGAAATTCGCTTCTAATTTCACTTCAGTTCCACAGCCTACAGAAGCCAGTCGTAAATTACTCTGAGTGAAAACAAAACAGAAAACCATCATTGAATTACGCAACTAAAATACTAAGACGAGAACGGCAGTTATACCGATAGCATCTTTCTATTCCGCTAAAACACACAAATATCTAATAATGTGATAAAATATCGAAAAATTCTTTCGTAATTAGTGTGTAATATATAACACGAACAACCACCAACAAACAGAGCCCATTTATCATTAAAATAATAATCTTAATGAACTAGGTGAAGGAAGTAGCTGGGGTGCTGTAACGAGGGTGGGGGATCCAGGACAATGTTTAATTTCCCATTAGAAGGTTCTTTACCTCTTTATTTGGCGCTAACTTCATTTACTCCCGCTTAAACTTGGCGCGTTTATCGCCTAAACTTTCCCCCGCTTTTCCGCTGCCAGATCTCTATAACACTATATCAAAACTTGGACGTAATCTGGGCCAAGAGCTGGTAGCGAGCGAAATGCGCTCAATTTATTTAATTACCAAGGCCAGGAAATGAAAACCACCATATGCCTGGGACCGTGTTGGCTTCTGTATAGTGTCTATCTCTTGTACTCGACGCTTTTGCAATGACAGACGATTGCAGAATGTCCCCACTTTGATCAGCCAAAGAGATAACTCACAGAAGTTTCCATTTCGAGCCCTTTGCTGGAAACGTGCCGATCTAATAGGATTGTCCTTACAGGGAAGTTGGAAGATAGATTTTTTAGATCAAATTTTCTAGTTTTATCTGCACTCTTTATTGAAAAACCCCACTCCCGAATAAAATGATAAAAATTAGAGTTCTTCGTGTTCACAGAAATGTAATTGAGCTTTTTGCACCATCTCTGCAAATCGATATTTTTCTTGGAACACGAAATGCATTGTTCGTTTTGTAATTTTCCTGATTCTGAACTGCTATTTTACGTAAGGTAAATAGTAGTCAAAGAGCATTTTTGCATTGCTAAAGTGAAATAGGGTTATTTCTTAAAAGATTCCTGCGTCATCATTGAAGGTTAACCTTTCACCTGCGATGCCCGAGTAATTTTGTTAAGTATATCTCATTGTTTTATACCCGAAAACATATCGGGAGAAGTTTATTTCAGTTTCATCTCTTACTTTTACATAATGGTGACAATTTATGTACACATATCACCAAAATAACTTGGCAATTAAATGGTTAATGTCTCGTGAACATATTTCCATCAAATATTTGGGTTAAATCTGCATGAATGTAAATTCTAAATAAGTTAATTTTAGTGATGATAACACTAAAATATTTTTTTAGCTAACCATACTTTTGTAACAACAGGTCCATGCATTTTGGGAAAGAGGGTTACGAGTGTTTGGGTAAGATTTCAGGTGTCGGTGAGCTTCGATGGTAAAAAGTCAGCAACTTCATTTTTTTTCCCCAAGTATTCTTCACTTGTCAAAATATGCAATGATTTTATGTTGAATCAATTATTTATGTCTTCTAAAACAGCACATCGCAGATTAATGTTCAATAAATAGCAATTATCAATAATTTCAAATGTGTAAAATCAAACATCATTATTCTTTAAAACAATTTTATTTTTGTATTATTTCTGATGTGCTAACGAAAGACCTTGTATATGTGTCATATATTATTTAAAGTATATTAAAACTTTTTAATTATTGCTAATTGCTTTTCTTTATAATGTACTTGAGATTGGGGATTTCACCTGAGAAGAGAAGCATTAAGCAAAACTAGCTCAGGTGGTTTAGATATAAAAGTGTAACATCATAGCATTTGAAATGTTAACTTCAGTAGTCACTTCTATTGTTTAAATGATAAAATAGTCATGGTGACAGTGGTGCACATAGGGGGGTCCTCAGGTCCGCACCCTCCCCCCTCCAAAGCCCTTGATTTTTTTTCGATTGATTGTAATACTATGCATATAGTACGCAAAATTTAATTAAGTATTTGTTATTAGGAATTAATTTTTATTAATTAATGCTAATTATTCATACAATAATTAATTTTGTAGTGTTTTTTGTTCCCGAAAATCGACAAAAAAAATCAATCGAATATGTAGGGCGACGTATTGAAGCATGATACAAAAATAGTGGACTTTTGACCCTGAACCCCCCCCCCCCTTGAAAAATTCTTGTGTGCGCTAATGCATGGGGGTATATATTAAAGGAGGATAATGCTAATAAAAAGAGATTCCAATATCAATACCAGAGGAAATACCATTAATAAATCAATACAGTTGTTGGCTTTTGCTGATGACATTGATACCATTGCTCGAACACTCACCACATTAAGGCAAAGCCTTCTTGTCTTTAGAGAGAGTGGCCCTCAAGATGGGACTGAAAGTCAATGAGAATAAAACCCAGTGCATGTCTTGCACTAAATCATGTTTTAGCAATTCCCACTTTAAAATTGAAGAGTATAATTTTAAAGTTGTTGACTGTTTCAATTATTTAGGTTCGAAAATTAACAATAGAAACGATTGGGTATTACTGAAATCCAAAAGAGAATTACTACGGTTAATAGATGTCTTAATGGAATACAAAAATATATAAAATCACGAATTTTTAATTAAAAGAAAAACAAAAGTTATATTGTATAAATGTCTTTTAAGAACAGTATTAACTTATTCATGTGAAACTTGGTCCATGGCTTGAACAAATGATGACATGATAAGTATCTACGAAAGTACGATTTTAAGATTTATTTTTGGAGGATTTCAGATAAATGGAACGTGGTGAAGGAGATCAAATTTCGAGCTTTGTCAATCATATAATTAATATGATATTGTTAACTTCATCAAAATGCAACGAATTAAATGGGCAGGTCACGTTGTCAGAATGAACGAAGACTGCACCACTAAAAAAAGTTTTCAATGCTCAACCAATTGGCACACAAAGAAAGGGCAGTTCCAATCTTAGATGGATTTATGGCCTAGAAAAAGATATCCTGGTTTTGAGAACTAAGAATTGGAGAACACTAGCAGGAAGAAGGCTGGCCTTGAAAAGGTTTCTTGAGAAGGCCAAGGTCCACCCTGGGCTGTCGAGCCACTGAGGAAGGAATACTAATATTGCATTGAAGAAGTTATGTGACGCAGAATTCGTAAATAATTTGTTTTTATGATATTAAGAAATTAATTAATAATTATATCAGCATGTTGTTTAAAACGGCGTTATTAGTAAGCACATGTTTACATCTACACCATACTCTCTATTGAATAAATTTTATAAGTTTCTCTTGCCACTCACTCCTGCCTTATCTGCATAAATTTAGTTATGATAAAAAGGCGGAATTAAAAGAAAAGCCTTCAAAAGGTTTGTTATTGAAACAAAAGCTGATGAATTAAATATGTTTGAGGTTATTCTAATTTGTGTGTGTGAAAAATGCATGTAATCTTAATTACAAAATTGATTTTGAAGCAAAAAGAGAGAAAAGAAATCTCAATTTTTATCACCCACCAAATTTATTGCTTAATTTTTATAATTGTAATATGTTTCATTAACAACTTAAACTTTATAAGGTTCAATGTATGTAATTTTGTTCTTTTATACAATTTTATAAATTTGTGTTCCATAAGGAAGAACTTACCCAATGGGAATAAAACATATCCTGTGTTCACATTACTTGATGACCCGGAAATGAACATTCTCCTTCCTTTTGGGTTTAAATCAAACACAATGATAAACAATTATTTTACTGCATAAATCATTTAACCTTTCATATACATTTATTTTAGTAATATTCTTTTCCTTCACATAATTTTAAATTAAACACTGTTTACATTCTTTCTCTATTCACAATTGCTGCTGCTATACATTTCGACTTAACAATTGCAAAATGGTAGATTTAACCTGCTGTGCAATAAGGGGCACAGTGCAATACAGGGCACAAACTGCATCCAACGTGAGCTACACATCAAAGTATCCTAGTCCGGTACGTTTAATAAATGCTTCAACCGAATAGGATTCCTGAGCCGGAGAGTTTCTGGAATGTATTCTCTTCTCTTCACGCTTTATTAAGGTGTTATGCTACGGATTTCGGGTATTCCAGGCCACCCACACTGAATTTCCATACCTCAGGATCCTAACGCCTATTCTCTCTGCATTTGCACGTTAATTGCTCCGTGGTATTGATTAATCGAAGCACCCATTACCACTGCGAAACGCACCCCATAACTCATGGTTGCGCCGCCCCCCAGGACGTAAATTTTCGCCTCCCCCCCTACAAAGCCCCCTTCCGACACCGTGCAATGAAAATCCTTCCATTTCCCCCGCTTCCTTTATCTTCCTAGATCCGGTGTCGAGGAATGCATACTGATGAAGCAATGCCCTTGCGTCACCTGATACAAAGAAAGACGATTCAAAAAGCTAGAAGACTTTTTTAACATTTTTTGCTTGTTTTGGGTTCATTTTTAGATTTTCATTTAAAATTTTCTTGATATTGCTTTGCTAGACTGACATAAGAATTATTTAATGATTAGAAGCACAACTTTATAACTAGGAGCACATTTTTATGTATTAAACTGTTAAACATATTCCGTTCTAATTGTTAGAAAAAGTATTATTAATTATTACTACTGTCGTACTGTTTCTTCAGTACGAAATAATTCTCCAATACTCGTTTGTGTTAGTTCGTCTTACATGCTTTCCTCAATCGTGAAGTGAAAGAAAATTCTTAGACTTGGCTTAGTTTAGTTAAGTCTTAAGTTAGTTACAATCCAATCGATGTTTTTTTCCCCATCACCTTCATATTCAAATCCAATTTGATTCGATGAAATTCATTTCATCCAATTCTCATTCAATTTCATTCAAATCCAATCCAATTAATTGATTTTAGAATTACTAAGAAGGAAATGTATTTTTACCCTACAGTTGGTATATTTCACAGACTTATTTTATGACTATAGATTTTTATCAAGCTTTTCAATTATTTTTAAAATATTTGTTACTAAAAAATAAAAAAATTTAATTATTTTAAGGCGATTTTTGCCATTTGTACGAGAGCATGAAATGGAGCACATTTTCGGACAGAAAAAAATATCGCAATTTTTATTAAAAAAAATTGTGATATTGTAACTCACATGTATTTGTTTATAGTATAGTGTTTAAAATTTCAATATGCTTGATAAATAATTAGTTTTTCATTTTAATATGTAAAGGGATAGCTCATTTAGTATTATAGTATAGGAGAAAGTTATTTACATTTTATAAAAGAAAAATATGTGTCAACTCGGATAAAAGTGAGTAATATGATAAAATAAGGGATTCTCTAAGGGGAAAGCGAAACCAGAATATAATATTAATATTGGAGTACTTTTATATCTGAAAAAATAATCTGAATTTGGGTCCTGTTAATTATCATTAAACCAAGACAGCTTTAGCGATTACAACATTGATGATTATTTATGAAAAAAGTCGTTTAAAAAGGTAGTTTTATGATACGTAACAAAAAGTTCCGTTTCTATATATAAATAAGCAAATTATTAATTATTTTTTATTCTCAATTTTAAATTAGTAATTATATATTTGTAATACTTATCATTCAGTATTATAGAGCCGTATCAATAAAGACATGTGAAGGTAAAAAATCATAAAATATTAACTAGTCTCAAAAAGGGGCCCCACTCAGGACTGGCTCCAGCTGATGTAACAGTTCATCATTTAATCATTAAATAGTGCATATTTACAGGTTCTTTATATTATTATTTTCAAAGCATTCATTTTAATACTAGTTTTCTCTGTTCATTTTATTACACTGTTGCTGAAAAGAAAAATATAGTGATGTAATGCTACAATGTGTATTTCTCTTTTTACCATTTGTAAATAACCATGTTATGTAGAATATATATAACTGAATTACACATTTTTCATTTCATTTTCTCTAATATCATAAAATTCATTCATAAAAAAGTGATTGTAGAAAAAAGAAGAGAAATAAATACGTAATTCAATTTAAACGTTACTATTCCATGCAATGATGAATGAACGAAAACTTGTAAACATAAATAACCAATGCCATTATGTATACCATAATAGATAAGTCAATTTATTTTTTCAAATGCGATACAGTAATACTATTTATTAGTAAATTGTTTTGAAGCGCCTCCGAAGCGAAAAAGTTACGATCCTACTCCGCTCACGTTGTATATTATTGTCCTATTAAACACTCCTATGCTTTCTTTTTATCCATTCACTTTATTTGCGAGTGAAAGCCAGTACTTCAAGTGAAATAATCTACCCGCTTCATATTTTTCAGTATGTTTAAGAAGAAAAAATTAATTTGAATGGCTTTGCGCTTTAAAAGATGGCGGAGAAATATTTTTAAACGCGCAAAATAATCTCCCGTTTTACTATCTGCGCCAGATATAAATGTTATCTCAATCTCCCCTCTGTTGTTCTCAATTATTGAAAGAGTTTCTCAAAGTTTACGACGTACTTTTAGGTCATGTTCCGTGTTGGGTGGAGATATCATTTTGAGAATTATGGTGGCAACAGTTTTACTTTAATTACAGGATAAAAACAATTCATTTCATTCCCGAAGGGTTAAAGGAATATGATGTTTTTGATTGAGATATTTTTGATATCGAATTATTTATTAATTACTTTTTCGGGAATTCAACAGTCGGCCCAAGAAATATGAAGTCTTAAAAAACCCAATAGATTTAAATTAAAATTCAAATAATAGTAGTATTACATATTTTTATAAAAATTATTCTCAGAGCTTGGAGTGGACACTTTTGAATTATTTATTGATTATTTTCTTATATTTTAACTGTAACCGTGGTAGAAAAGAGGTCAGGGCCACGAGCTCTTAGCCTG
Source organism: Trichonephila clavata (assembly GCA_019973975.1). Classification (NCBI taxonomy): domain Eukaryota; kingdom Metazoa; phylum Arthropoda; class Arachnida; order Araneae; family Nephilidae; genus Trichonephila; species Trichonephila clavata. The sequence continues at coordinate 29,394 of BMAO01019465.1, forward strand.
CCTTGTCGAGTCACGAATTGGAAACCTAGTATCTCAAAACCTGCCGCGTAGAGGCTGATGCACGTTAAATCTGTCAAGGCTCAAAGCCCTCCCGTTGGTGTGGTAGTTTGGAGAAGGGGTTGCCAGTTCGTGTCTTCCTCGTCATTAGACCGAAGCGCAAAATTATAAGGCTAGTCACCAATAGAGCCGTCAACTAAAAAATACATTCATTGACTTATGTATTGATTGTGCCATGCATTTACGAAACACACACACACATACATATTAAATACATTATTAAATATTTAAAAAAAAAACTCGAGACAAACTCTATATAACTCTAGTCAAACAGCAATTAATTTAGTTAAAATTAAAATACTAGTTAGTTTAATAAAATTCTTGAGTTCTTTTTCTGTTATATTTATATATAGCTTATTTAAAGCTTTAAAAAGTGTAGATTTCATATTTAAAAAATGTAAATTCTTGAAATTTAATTTTAAAATTTCTTAAATTTAGTGTTTAACCTATTCGTAATTTTTGCTTGAAAATTCAAAATCTTTGTTTTTTACAGAAGTTACACTTATTAACCTTATTTAGTGGGTTATGAAATATTAAAATTTACTTAAAAAATTTAGTGTAAGAGTCTTTCGCACATGCTTGCTTTTATGATTCTCATAAGGAAACTTTAAAAAAAAATGTGGTTTCTGACTTCATTTACTCATATTCTATGGTTGAATAAAATACAATTTCTTTGTCCCCTTTTCTAATATTTATGTAGAGAATTCAAGATTTTTTTTGCGTGTGTAAGACTCTTTTCTTACTTGTAGTTGACCCTTTGGCCACCAGATGGCATTGTAAAAATAGTAAATTTTCGATTGTAATTTTTCCAAAGCAATTCCAATTTTTCAATATATAGGAGTTTAACTCATTCACAAAATCTTATATTTTCTACCAGTATTACTTAGTAATAAAGTTTCATATGCACGATAAAAATCGCTTTAATTAATAATATTTTTTTTTAACTTACTATAACGGACATTTAAGGTAAAAATATAGTGTAATTTTCAGTATGGCATGTAACAAATGTAAATACTTTTTTTCTCACTTTGTGGAACGTCCCTTAACCATCGATGAGCGCATCATTCTGTGTTTTAATCTCCATCCTCCCAAGCATGCAGGGAGTAAAATAAGGGACTCGAGATCTATGTAGCATGAAGCGTTCCTTCCGCCATTTATTTCTCTTCCGAACCTATGAAACGTAGACTTTTATTTGCAACTGGATAGTTCATTATCAAAAACACTTTACTAGCTGGAAAGATTGACTCACTCTCTTCTTATTTTTCCAAGGCTTCTACGTTAGAAACCATTAAAAATCCAAACTGAAGCGATGGAATTCTCTTTTCCGCTCTCAATTCTACGCCCGATTCTAGTTAGTGGGCTGCTCAGGCATTTATTTTTTAATGTTTATGGTTTACTGTCTAGAAATCTTTAATTATAATTTTTTTTCTGAGTGTCTTTAATTTTTTTCTAACTCTGTTTTACGAAATTTCTTTTTTAAAATTATTTCCCGGCTCTCGAGAATTTTAGTCTCTTTCAAGTTATTTAAATTGCAATTACATATAGGTGCAATATTCACTTCTTTATCATTATTCTCTTGGTTTTTTTTTCTTTTTAAATTGCATAAAAATGCAGAGGTCTTCAGAATTAATCAGATTCTATCATTGCATGCTTTGTAACATGTAATTACTTTTGCATAGTAGAAACTTTTTGTGTAGTTGTTATTTTTATTTAATATGCATTAATTTGGATCTCTTTTTTTAGGAAATATTAACGAAATAAATAAGATGGGATTGAAATTAAAGGATTAAAATCGCTTTATAAAGTTCATAAGAATTTTAAGAAACTATACAAATATGCAGGGACGTCTTAAGACTCTATGAGGCTCTGGGCCCAGAGAAATCTTAAGATTTTTTGAAGCCCTGGGCCCCTATACAGAAGTAAGCCCTACCGGAAAACTTCAAAAGTAAACAGTATATAACATGCATTGTCAAACTCGTTCAAACGGTCATTTGGAACAAATAAATGTGCACGGCTAACAATCTCAAAAACCTAAGCTCAAACCGGTTCGGCCAATGTCCGCATTTCGACTAAACGAGTTGAATGATTGTTTACGGTATTAGGCCTAAGCCTAGACATGGACAATGGTCATCACATAATAACTTTTGCCAGTTTACATTGAGTTTGAAATCCCCCCTGTTTTTCGGAGAATATGTACGAGAACAATATTTGACTATTAAAATTATCCGAATCATGAACTAATTAAAACTGAGTCGAAAACAAAACGAGGCCACCACCGAGGGTGAGACCAGGGCCCAAATCGCCCATGCCTTAAAAAGTCTCTGTATATGTAGTGTGTAATATTTAACTAAATTTTTTCTCATGGGATTTTATAATATAATTCATAATGGTCGTTAGTCTTCCAGGACTTCGCGTCAGTGGAGCACGCAAAGGGGGATTCCTTAGGGTCCGGACCCCCCCCCCAAGCCCTTGGTTTTTTTTCGATTGATTATAATTCTATGTATATAGTAAGTAAAAATTGATTAAGTATTTGGTTTTAATAGTTAATTTTATTAGTTAATGCTAACTATTCATTTATTAATGAATTTTTTACTGCTTTTTGTTCCCGAAAATCGACAAATTTAAAAGAATATGTTGGGCGACGTATTGATGCATGGCACTAGAACAGTGGACTTTTGACCTTTCACCCCCCTTGAAAAATTTCCTGTCTGCGCTACTGCTTCGAGTGATAATTAATTTTTATTTTTCCGCTCAACAGGAACTAATCACGACTTAATCGTTCAAACATTGAAAAGTTAGCGTTTTTAAAATCAGGAAGACGCAATCTTGCATCACCCGCGAATGTAGATCAATCAGAAAAGCCTTTCCCTGAAATCATGATTTTCATATCTTCCATTTGGCCATGGCGATTAATAGATGAGATCTCCAAAGTGATTAAAGAATGCTTTTGTGTCTGTCTTATAAGACCATGTGTTTGTGATGTACTTTTTATGTCACTGCTGTTTGTGCTGCTTGTTTATTCTTCAATAAAATGTGGATTTAAACATACCAAGCTTTCTCATCATTTCAATAACTGCAGTATTATAAACAATGCTGACTTAGGACAGCTTTTGATTTTATAAAAAGGTAAAGTTAAACCAGTTTTTAGAAAATCTCTTGAAAAAGAATTTGACAATCAAATTTACTAAAATCTGCAATCAAGGACATCACTTTTACTTAAACAAAACATTTTTAAGTTGTTTAATTGTTTTTAATTTTTGTAATTTTTCTTTTAAAACGAACTCCGGGTTATAATTTATTGGCCGTTAAGAATTTTGCTGTTTAAAACGAGTGGAAACTCTTTTTACACGTTTGGAGCGACTTTTTGGGTTAAAAAAAATTTTAATCTTAATTTATATATATATTTTTTTAATTCAAGGTTTATTACGAACTTTATTGTGCACACTTTAAAAGAAAAAATTATTTGCTGTATATATTTTATTTAAAAGCTTAAGACTTTCAGATATACAAGACTAAATGCGTGCTGGAATGTAGATTCTTGGCTGTTCTCATTTCCGGCGTCGCAAATACTGCGATAGTAATATTTTTCTTTTATAAAAAGAGGAATATTTGCGCCCCTCAACGGCTTACACTCCGCCTGTCTAAGCGCATCTGCCGCATCTTCATTTACTTTAATTTCATCTTGTCACCCTTAAAGTGATATTTCTAAACTCTTTAATCGACAAGAAGGCCCATTTAGTGAAAAATGTTTCAAGTCTGTAAACTTTAGAAAGCTATTCCTACTGCTAAATGTGTTTATTTGACTATGAAGTCTCAGGTCAGACAAAGTTATTTAAGCCATTAAGAATGTGCTTGAGCAGAAGTTTTATTGCCTTAATGTTAGCCAACTCATTCCTAATGTCCACTCCTAGAGATTGGGTTTAATCTAAGAGCGATTTTACACTTAAGTAACTTAATTAAATTCGCTTCACTTAGAGAAAATTGTTGGGTCCTAGTTTGTTCAGAGTTGTATTCAAATTCATTGAAAACTGATCCTCATTTTCAAAATTGAGTTGAAAGAGTGATTTTGTGTTTATAGCTCATTTTAATTGTGTTTCGTCTATCGCAGGCATTTAAATTAAAATATCAACTTCGATGAAATGTATCTTGAATGAGACGATATTGTAGCTGAAGATTTAATGGAGAATTCTTCTCGTTTTCGTTACGATTGAATGCCATTTGCTTTTCTGCAAGTACTGATAGAGTGCGTGGAATCTAAATTTGAATAAATGAATCGACTAATTTTCAAATGGTGATAGTTTAATTGCTTTTTGGATCGAAGGTTTCTAGCATTTTAAATCTCTACAGTCGTAACGGTAATTAATGTTGATTATAAAGGTGTCTGAATAGATATGATTTCATTGTCATTCCTCTTGCAGAATTATCATAATGTTGAAAAGATTAATAGGTGTTTAATTTAGTGTTCTCTCAAGAAAAATTTTAAGCATGTATTGTGTTATTTACGAATATGTTTAAAAATTAATCTGAAATATCCTATGAGTTATTTAATTTAAATTCCTGATGAAATAAATTTTATATTGTTAGTGTTTCGCTTAAAAGATTAATTAATCTTAAATTAAATAACTTAATTATGTCTCTCTTTCAAATAGATTAAGAAAATAAAAAAAGGAAGTGTAAAACAGCAGCAAAGAGAGAGAGAGAGAACGTGAGAGCATTGAATAGAATTAGAACTGCAGTGAGTGTAGAATAGAATTAGAAAAAAATTGGAATTATAAAGAATTGAATTGATTACATTTTAGAATCTAGGAATCATTGAGTAAATTAATTTCCTTTTTTTTCCCTTCCTCTTTTTTTTGTTTTTTTTTTTTTTTTTTTTTTTTTGTGAATTACTGAAATATTTTTTTATCGCTTGAGCAGAAGTGTAGCTACTTCTGCACCTGCCGCATCAATGATAAGGGGCCCCCAGAAAAGGGTCTCCAACGAATATTGATTCTGGGCCCCTCTGAGGGCTAGCTACGCCAGTGTTATTGAGACTTCTCAAAACTATGATTGAAAACGAGATGTAAAACGAAATTTGTTGATGTTACTTATGCCTCCTGAATGACAGTAACATCAGATCAAGGTCCACGAAATTCCCTGCAGTTAAGGGCTAGATTTTTACGCCTGTCATTAGCCTAAGCCTTGAGCACCATGCAGGTGACAGTACGGTTGGGCCCGGTCTCTCCCCTCCCCCACCGCAATTTTGAAGGAGAGCACCTTTGGGACTTTCAAGGTCCTCCAACATCTCTTCCCTCACGAAAGGACTTGCGGGCTATTAAGAGTATCCCCGTGCCGCGAAGGCACTATACATTTATAAACATCCATGCCTTCTCCGGGATTCGAACCCAGGCCCTACGGCACCGCAGTCAGCGTCACTAACCCCTATACCGGATGGATGGCAAGAAATTTGTATTGCGCTGTTGTGGTGACGACGGTATCCTGTCGGTTATTGTCACGAGCTCGTGCATCATGATTTTGAGTCCTATTGCCACTGCAGACCCTCCATGTTCAGGGGCTGATGAACGCTCCACTCTCAGAAGTCCTTCCGTTTGTCTGGTGTGATAATTCGGAAAGGGGGTGTCTGCTCAGGTGTCGTCCTCGTCACTTGACTGAGATTCGTCACCAACAGTCCTCGTGTTGCTTTATTGTGTTTTTGTTGATGATGCACATATTATTTAAAAAAATCGATTAATATATATTTCGGTTTTATGTGACGTAGCTGAATACTTTCCGATTTTTTTTTTACCATCGATTTATTTATAGAGATGTCGGTTGGGCACTTTTTTAAAACTTAAATTTTTACCTGCTCTCTCTGCATCGGTTTATTAAAAAAGAAAACAAAAACAAACTGATTTTATTTAAAAAATCTGTGGGGTGAAGGGATGATAAAATGTAATGTAATTAATTCCAGCTGGAGGAATTCAAATCCTATTCAGATACTGATTAACCGATAATTGTTCTTCGTTGTGCCGCTAATACTCTAGTCCCAATTGTTACCATTTTCTCACACTATAAATTTTTCCATTGCCTGCTTTTCAAGAATTCTCATCTGAATTCCGAAACAATTATAAATTTCCTCATAAATATCGAGAGCCAGGGTAAAACTTCACTGAGTGTGCGATTTGTTTAACTTAAATCCAATCATTAATTTCACTGGCAGAGCGAATAAACTTTTCTCTGCTTCGGAAATGATTATCTAGATCACCCTATACTTTTCCTTAGGCCATAGGGTACTTGGGCAACTTGTCACTTTGATTCATTCCGTAATTTATTTTCTCATTAATTGCCGGTCTTAATTCTCCGAAAAAGATAAATAGGTCCTTACAAATCACGACAAAGGTTCTACCAAGGGGGTTTGAAAAGACTGGCTTTGTTCCTCCTGAAACCCCGGGGGCGTACACTTGTCTGGACATATATCCTGAAGATCTGAATTTTCTGACACAAGTATTAGCTATCATTTATTGAACGTGTTTCGTCTTCTGTAGCAGTTCTTTTAAATTAAATGTCTTAAAGGATTGTTATTAAACAATTATAAATGGGAAGGCCTTTTTTTTAAGGTAAAGGTTTATCAAAATGCTATTTCTTTTTCTTTTATTATTACAGATGAGAGGAGTATATTAAAGAGTATATTTAAGAACATAAATATAGGTTTGTTACAATAATGTATACAACCATTTGTTAACTCATTTCATTTTGAAATATTTTTAAGGAACGCTTTAAATATTTGTTTAAATAGTTTTAAAAAAAAAAGAGCTGATTGAGGCTAAGCTTTTTTTCACATCGTGCGATTGAGAATTTATTTAATACTTCAGTGATTTGGGGGGGGGGGAGTAATCTTAATTAATTTAACTACGCCTTAATTTTTTTTTTATTGAAATGAATATTTGGTACCTGTATTAACCTAATGGTTATGGTCTCGACCTCGTGGCCGGTTTGTCATAAGTTTGATTTAAAGTACCACGGTAGACCTGCCATGTAAAGCTGATGCCTGTTAAATATGTTGAAGATCGAAGTACCTTCGTTTGTGTGGTGTGGTAATTTTGAGAGGGGGAAACAGTTTGGGCAGTGGGGGTCGACGTGTCCATCCCCCCCTCACCCTTGATTTTTTTTCGATTGATTATAATTATGTATATAGTAGTAAAATTTAATTTTTTTTGTCATTAATAATTTCTTTTTTAATTTTTGATTGCTTATTATTTATTCAGAAATTTATTTATTTATTTTTACATTCTTTTGTTCTTGACAATCGACAAAATCAAAAGAATATGTTTGGCGCCGTATTGGAGTATGATACGAGAATGGTGGATTGTCGACCCTGGATCCCCCCCCCCGAAAAATTACTGTGTGTGACATTGAATTCAGGTGTCATCCTCGTCACTTAACAGAGTTCCGTCGCCAATAGCCCTTGTGTTGCTTTAAAGTATGACGGCAATAAGCTCTCACACTCGAAAAATTAATTATTTGTTCAGTCAATCCTGTCGATCATTTTAGTTATGGTGTTGCCTTCGTGTGATTAAAAATTAACGGGTGTCTTATTTTTAAGCACATTTTGATAATTCTTTATTATTTTCAATAGTAAATTTTATGTTGTTTGAATTTATATTGCTTATATGAATTGTTCATATTTTATAACTCATAATACGCTTAATCGAGCATGGAAAACATACATTATCCAATAAATTTAAACTTCTATATTTCAAACACAGATTTTTTTTTTCAATTTTTTTTTTGTGTGTATGTGGAATAGTTAACGTACGTCCATTTTATATCTATATAACTAAGCTATTTTATGACAGCTTTGAAGGGATAACATCAGCCACCCTTGACGATGTTTGCATCTAATAAATATATTATAATGGCAAGAGTGTCGGAATTATCTCCTTAAAATGCGAACTATGTCCTGAACATCCGCGATATTTTTAATTTATATTTATAATACGTTTTTAAAATTTGAACACTGTGGATTCCAAAGCTTAATATGAATTTTAATAGCATCTATTGATATTTTTTTGTGTCAATCTTTTGCTCACTTTGTGTGTGACCCCCCAATTCAGGCAAAAGGAGTTCTCAAGCCATAATTTCATTGGCTACAGGCTCTCCTTTCGGGTAAGGGGGCTGCATAGATTTATGGAGCCCTTCTCCCAGTCACGCAAGTACGCATTGGCCAGGTTCACGGGACCACCAATCAATTGCCAGCTGCTCACCCCTCTGTGAGGCAGGCACCTTGCTCAGCCGGTTAGGTCAATACGCTTAGACGTGGATAGGCCGAATATATTTAAAACGCTTACTTCGGCCACCCTATATAAGGTAAACAACACTACCTGGCTTTTCGATATTCAGGATTTCCATTCGCGACAAGGGTTTAACTTCAACCGTCAGTACTAGATTATTTTAGTGTAATTCGTATTATTAATGTTTATAATTTATGATTCGATGAAGGAAGTCGATAAATTTATAATAACCATCGTATTGTCTACTAATATTTTCGTAAAGTCAGAAGTCTGGTATTGTAACAATCGTGAAAAGTGTTTTGATAAATGGTATGCCTAAAAATTAGATTTGATTATTTACTGTAACATTTGCGTAATTGGCGATTTTTTTTCACATATGTTATTGATAATTTATGTAATACATTACAGAGATGCCAAATGCTTTTTGTAGGGAATATACTAATGGGGTATAACGTTTTTTTTCAGAATGTAGGTTTACTTGATTTGTGTTTTGTCATTATATTGTATTTCTAAGACAACCAAATACACAGATAGATATTAAAATCTACAAATGAGAGGTACTAAAGAATTTAAAATTTTGAATATAAAAGATGGATGCTGCAGTACCAATTAACGTTGTAGTCTGAGGACTATCTCGTGGGGTTAGAACCAGTTTTTAGGCCAGTCAACCCCTTTCTATTTGAGGTACTAAGCGAAATCGTAAGGGAAGGCTACATACGAAGAAATGCATCCAAAAATGCTTGTATCCCTGTTCGAATAAAGAAAAAAAAACAATAAGCCATTTATTGCTAGGTTTCAAATCAAAAAATCAAAAAATAGCTTAGTTTGCTATTTCTAACATATTTTGAAATGACTTGTATCATGTTGTTATGTTTTTAAAATTGCAGCAATTACTTAACACAGGGGTGGGAGACTTTTCCAGGGTACGGGTACTTCTAATTTTTTCAAGGTGTTGCGGTCCACCCAGTATCGCCCACACAGAGGAGGAGGATCCACGGATCTGAACCTTCCTCCATAGCGCGTGATTTCATTTCCAACGGTTATAACACAAGTATATACTAAGTAAAATTTAATTAAGTATTTATTATTAATAATTTTTAAAAAATGAATGCTAAAAAATTCGATAATTTATTTTTTACTCTTTGTTCTGACAATATACAAAATGAAAAAAATATGTTATGCATCGTATTGTGGAAGGATATAAGAATCGTAGACATTCGACCTAGACTACCGCACCCGGGCCCCATTTGAAAAATTCACGAGTGCGTCCACTTCCCAGAGTCGTAGGTGAGTGAGGTAAGGAAAAAGTCAACAACATATATTTATATATATATATACTTGTATATATTATAACTTAATAATAAATATAGATATTTACCTAGGTAAATGAAATGAAAAACTCACTTTTTTGAAACCATGTTTAAAGCCAAACGCAAAATATAAGCATAATAATAATAACCACAAATATAAAAATATCTCTGATGCATTTATATTATCAAACAGTTCAAAATAGATTTAAAAAATAAAACATTTTCCTCTGAAGTTAGTTGTCGTATATATAGTCAGTGGAAGACTTCGTCTACGTACTGTCAGCCAATCTTGAATATTTACGTATACAATTACTAACGGCTTATCTTCAGGCGTCTACCGGTCGATCGCGATCGACTTAATGGTTATTCCGGACATAACATAATGTTTCTGAAGTACGATGCATTTTTATCATTAAGGATTTCCAAAAATAATTACTAGTTATTAATACAAAAGTGCAAAGTCAGACCCACTGACAATTCTTTTGAACATAGCTTTGGAATGTCACATGCGAATGATAAATTGTTACAGATTTATACTGAAGTATAAGAGAAAAATGCTAAATTATTTTATAATGCTTCGAACGATTTTTCTTTCTCGCTCTCAATTTTATTAAAATATTTTACATGTTAATTAAATAAAGGGAAGGTCGATCAATTAAGATCATAAAAAAGAAAGAAAAAATAAGATTAAAATATATTCTAAGCAAATGAAAACGTCATTTTTCTTAGAAAACATCTGTTACGTGTCGTTTTATTGAAAGGAGTCTGCCATGTTGATAAATTTTTTCAAAGTAATATGGGTGCCTAATCCGTACGATGCTTGCGGAAAATGTATTTTATGGTCTTTAAATTGAGGATCCTTGTCGATCAGGGTTTTTTTCAGTGGTTGGGGCTTTGTTTCCTGTGGCAAAGACAAATGAATATTCTGCTTCGAATCAAAATCATGGAATACATAAATTTTAAAATTCATCGGCATTCCATAAACCTATTCTAACATAATTTCAACTTTATGGGATATTAAGCTTTGTTGACGGTACTGTATGTCCACGTATTCTCAATTACCAAGTGGCTTCAAAAATAAGCTTTATTGTCGTCTAGTGTCACCTAGTGGAAAGCGGTCGAAAATGGCACGCCAATAGCATTTCATCAATAAAGTGTTGTAAAAAATTCCTTGTTGGAGTAAATGGAGAAAACGGGTTTTAGCCGAAGCTGTGTGTGTGTGAAATATTCCTGCAGCGGTTGGTCGGGATATGTCCAAAGAATAAAAGAATGTTTGTTGCTGGACACTCATCTTGGAATTAGAGTAATTGCCTCTGATATATTTTACCGTTGAATTTGAGTTTTTCTCATTTTTTTTTTTTTTTATTTATACTCCCTTCTTTTTCTAAAATCCTGTGAAATAACGAAAAAGTATGCGAACGAAAAATTTTAAGTTATAATCCTTGAAAAATTTCAGACATTTAAGAAGTGGCAAATTAATCTGTGGGCTATTTTTACCTCTTAAATTTTGGTGGTTGGGTGGGTCAGCGTTTCAGTTTACAGGCAACAAGTTTCTCTTCTGTTCTGCCAATAACACAAGATGGTGCGTTGTATGCAGGAGCCAAAATTATTATTTTAACTGTCATAAAATGCTTTATTACTGAATAACCACTTGTTAAGCATTTTTCCCCCTTACCTTTCAATACTTGCTAAGAACAGCTGCAGATTATTTTTAACTGCTTAAATTAGATTTATATCAAATGGGGGGACAGAAGTTGCTGATCTATTCTTTCACTTAACGATCATTTGAAAAAAGGGAAAAAAGGCAATAATAATAGTTCACAGAAGCAAAATAAGGAAAACTCTTGGTGCTCTCGACAAAAAACATGCAAACACTCATGAGATTTCTCTAAAATTGGAAGATAAGTTAGGCAAATACTGCAACACACACACACACAATTTTTACGGTTGAACTGTTTGGTTGAATTTTCACGCAGAGTAAGCACCGCATCAAAACAGTACTGAGAACTCACAATATAAATATTTCCTTGTTTTCATACATTTAAAAAACAATTCTTTAAATAACAATATTAGTTAAAACTAAGTGTTACCAAATATGCAAATAAATGTGGATGATGTGCTTTCTTTAAATGTGAAATCCCGTGGAAATCTAAACCAGAATCCTTTCTTTTTTTGAAACACTAAACCTGTTTATTCATTATCTTTTTCTTTAATGTGGTACAACGATGCAAATTACTAATGACCTTACTCACCATCCCCTTAAAATGAATTAACCCCTGCATTTCAGTGAAGTGACCAACAAGCAAACAATTGACTTTTTATGGAGAAACAACGAGGGTATTTTGTTTTCGATATCGCCCTCAAGCAATTAATAAGTCCCCCCCTCCTTAATTTTACACCCTCCTCACAGAGAGGACTGATGCACATTAAACACTGCTCAACGTACGCTCCTCAAACGATCAAGCGTCCTCCCGTTAGTGTGGTGTGGAAGTTAGGAGAGGGGAATGTCAACTCAGGTGTCGGTTTCATCATTTTATCATTGTTCAAAATTACGAGGTCCCTCACCAAAAGCCCTTGAATAGTTGAATAATGGACATTAATATTCACTCACTCCTTAATTTTATACAGTAGGGAGGGCCAATATGTCGATCGTGAAACTAAATTTTTGGATCCGATTCTGAATAACATGATAGTGAGTGAGTGAGTGAGCGAGTGAATTTGGGGTTTAATTGGCGCAAGAGCCGATTTCGGCTATACTGCGCCAAACATTTGTTTTAATATCTGTGGTATAGACGGGAAGAGAAAGAATGAATTGAATGACAAGAAAGAGGGTCGAAAATAGAGAAGGATCACTAGGGTACCCCGGGTTCGTGAAGCCCGTGTTGAATAACATGATAGAACCCTATGACAACGTCCATCAGTATAAATTTCCACAGGGAAAAAGTGATCTAGTTTACAAAAAATAATTGGCCGCTTGTTATTAGGGCCGATTCTAGGGGGTGTGCAGAGCGTGCGCCGCGCGTGATCTGGTCCTCTTTTCCGCTTAGGCACGCTATGAATGTGCCCAGAGTGCAAAAGGTTTTCGGGCACAAAAAATTAAAGGGTGAAAAAAAAGAGAAAAAAATTAAAATTTCAGTGAACGTACCACCACCTAGCGAATCGTAAGAGAAACATTTCTGCCCTCTAAAGAGTAAAAACTGAAATGAGATTTCCTATCGAAAAGGAGAAGCTTAACAGTTTGATGTTGCTATGCACTCAGAATGACATTACAATGGAAATTGATTATAATGAAGTTATTAATAATTTTTCTCGAAACAATCATACGTTTTTCGAAGAAAATCTTCGTTGTACAAGTACAATGACAGTGACTCAACAAAGGATAAGGATTTCAAAAAGTAAATCATAATAAAACGATAAGCGACGAAAAAGATAATAGTTAACAAGTTGAAGAGTTCATGCAATAATGTACACTCCATACTATAATTGCAAACGCTTTCATTAATTTACTGTACTAATTTACAAAGCTTTGAATGTTTAAGTCCACTCTTTAAACACATCGTTCATTTGTTAAAAAAATCCGTGACAGAGTCTTGACTCTGATGTTTTTGAAAGTCAAATGGGCTGTGTTAGCAGCCCCCTATCTGGAGCTGAGAGGTGGTATGGTGTTGTGAACTTGAATGGTTAGATGGAGGAATGGCTTCAGGAGTCAATAGGGTAGGCTGGCAGAGATAAACCTCGACTTCTTGAAAGGAGTGTTTTATTTGGAGGTTGGGAGTGAGCTATTGTCGCTGACTGCCCGAACCAGAGCCATAAGAAATCAATGGAATTTAAAACTAAGAAAAATGGTGAAAGAAAAAGCCTTGAAAACAGAGAAATAAATTGTGTCACTGTATTGAAAATTAGCCTTTTTCATAATTTTTTTATAGTTCTATAATTTTTTTAAGTTTCAGGACGCGTCATATTATACATGATTTATATAATATTATTTCTCTCGTAACGCCTAGAGAGCGCGTCCTCATGTGGTGGATCGGGGTATGCCTCTATTGGTATATCCTTTGGGTGGTTAGAGGGGAAATAAAATACCCTCCTTTGGTCCAACAGGCAGAAGTCCAACATCTTTGAAGCAATCGCATCCCTTTTCCATGATGGGTCTGAATTTTGAGAGTGAGCCTACTTGTATCATCAAAGCAAAAGGGCTCAAGATTATTGATAAATATCCAAAAGATGATTTTGTGTTTGCCTATACAGACGGTTCTTCTGAGGAAACATTCTTGAATGGATGTTCGGGGTATTTATGACCACTCCAAGTAATCCAAACTACCAATGAGTAATCGGTGATGTGCCATTGCCACTTGCTTCACTCCTGTGAACTTCGGGTGATAATTGAGGCCCTTTGATCCATATGTGACTCTCCCTTTTTCTAGAACAGGTTAAGGTCTCGTCATTTTCTGTGACTCAAAAAGCAGCCCTACAGGCAATTATAAATGAAGGTTCATGGATTACTGAAGAGATATTCACTCGCCTGTTTAGATTACAGAAGTTAGATAAGTCTGCTTCCTCCAATGTTTACCTGCACATTTTGACATTACAATCAATGAAAATGCGGATAAACTGGCGAAAGAAGCTAGAAATCTTAATAAAGACGACTTTCTCAACGTTTTTTTTACTAGACGCAAATGCTGTCACATATTTCAAATTGAGAGAGAAGTCAATTCATGTAAAGCATCAAATCTGTATAATAAGTGGAGACCGCCTTATAACAAAGACTATTGCTAGGCTAAGAACAAGTCATTACAGAGGAATAAAGTTTGATAGGGATAGTAGAAGAACATATAGGAATTGTGATAGCTGTTCAGATACAGAGCTAACACCTGCTAATATTTTTGACTGTCCAGCTATTCTTGCTGCTCTACAAGAAATAGGAGTACTCTTCTAGTCCACAAACCTCTATGTGGACAATATTGTACATATTGCCAAAATAGTCATCTGGGCCCATGATATTGTCTGATTTGCTCCCGTCATGGATACGACATCATCATCATCAATATTATCTGAATGCATTTCGACAATGAGCAAGTTAAACACCAGAGTAAAAGATGAGAAAGGTTGCGCACGCTAATAAATGTAAAAATATTAAACTGCACTGAATTAAAGTAGTAAACGTCATTTGTTATTAACTAGAGAAATGCTGATCTTGATACCAAAAAAAAAACATAGATAAAATTGCAAAAATTATCTTACCCATTACATAAAAATTATATTCTCAATTGTAAAATCTGTACACTCAGAGGTGTTTTAACTCTTTGATCTACAGACAATTTTTTTGTGAATGTGATTACGTCTAGGTGAGTCGTCTACGTTTTTTTTTAAATACAACCCATTTCATGAAAGTAGTCTGTGTGTGTCACTGTGCATAGTATATAGATAAGTCATCGGGGCATTTGCTCGCGGTAAAAGCAACATACAAATATTTCCATTTATTTTCACGGTCAACAAGAAAATTAAGTCTGCCTTTTTTAAATGAAATGTGCTAAAAACTGCAAGTTCTCTCTCCCTCTCTCTCCCCGTACCTTTCTTTTTCTCCCTCTCGACGAAACCAAGTCAGCCGCAACCCGTGCTCCGATTTGTACTAAACCGTTGCTCACACAGGATTAACCATAGACTACTTACGTCACATAACATATACAATTTTTAAATAAATATTTTAACACTTGTTTCTCCGCTTAATAGTTTTATTTTAATCTTAACTTGATTTTGAAAAAAATACATTATCTTTAATTTTATGATCCTAAAGTGCAGCAAAAAAGTTAAGGTAAAGATAAACTAATGCAACTAAAAAACCCAAAGTATACAGGTACTCCGTCATATATTCAAGCTATCCCGAAGATTAAGTTGAATCGTATGGACTTCGTTTTTCAATGCGTGCATAATCCAAGTTATCTAAGGATACCAATTACCCTATCAACCTTTTAGCTGATTGTACCTCAGTTCCAATTGAAGATCCCGGTGTGATTCAGTCAGATTGAGATTCACCAAGTTCTCGCAAGATTGCCATTGATTGACTAAGGATGATTACAAATTCAGAACCAGACAAAATGGACTTCGAAACAACAAACTTCAATTGACGTGAAGGTATGCGAAAAAATGAAAGAGACCATGAATAAAATTTAATGCTCAGAACATTGCTCACAAAGTTTACACCCATTTACTCAACGAAGGAAAATCGGACGAAAACAAAAGCATGGTGTGTCAGTTTCTCCCCCCCCCCTGTGTACTTACCTCATTGTCTGCCCATAAGACCCATTTACTAATGTATAAATAAGGAAATTAATTCTCATAACAGAAAAACCTAAATAACAATGAAAGTTTTTCAACTGATAACTTAACTGTTAGCAATAGTTTGTCGAACTTGAATAAGTAGTGGAGCAACTGCTCCCAGCTTATTCCGAGCAAAAACCTTCTAAGCTTAAGCAATCAACAACGCTGAAAATTAAGAGTAACACGAAAGCAACTTAAGTTAATAAATGAAAATTATCTGACATTAAAAGTAAATGCCGATGAATTTTTTAAATTATATGTTAATAGCGATGACGAATACCGGAGTCTTTTCTCACGCCTTGGTGGAGATAGTGTCTTTGAATATTACTTCATTAAACCCAAAGTAGAGAAACCTATTAAAATTGTAATAAAATGTCTTTCTATCTTCAAGAAAGTAGAAAATATTCTAAATGATTTGGAGGAAATTGGATACACACCATAGCCGTCTCATTTCTAAGAAAACTATATCCCCATTTCCATTTTTTTACGTTACTTTACAAAGAAATGCGAATAATCAAAAAACCTTCGAACTGACTAACCTCGGCTATATGCAAATAAATGTTGTAGGATTCCACGTTGGAGGAGTCATTGAATGTTTTAATTGTAATAATTTTTATCACACCGTGGCGAACTGCCATCTAAAACCCAGTTTTTAAAGTGTGGAAAAGAACATGCAGCTAAAAGCTGCAAAATAAAAGCACAGCAGGATAACCTTTTCTGTATTAACTGTAAGGAAAACGGACTTACAGCCTGCTACACCAAGTGCCCAAAATTCCAAAGCCAAAAAAATGTTTTCCCCTTTGAAAATGGATTTAAAAATAATACTTTCAACAACAAAAAATACGATAAGGAGTATCCTACGCTAACTTTGTTGATGGAATTACCCCGACTCTTCCCCCTCAAATAATAATAAATCCCAAAACCATAGCAACAAAGAAAAACAATAGTTTTCAAAGCATCCGAGATTCTACCAATACCATGAAGATAATATCTCTAATTTTCTTCCAGTTTTCGAACTTTTCAATTTAATTTTTAGCTTAGTAAAGAAAATGCCAAAGCTTTTACAGTTGCCACTTAAAGTTAAAGCAGCTGAAACAGATGAGCAAAAATCCGCACTAGTTAAATTCATATTAAATGATTATATATTTCCTTTTACAAAATTTTAAAAATTCTCCTTTTATTCTTTTAATTCCTTTTTCTCTTTTAATTTTAAACTCCATTGATTTCTTTTAACTCTGAAACGAGCAGTCAACACCATCCACAACCACCACAAGCTCACTCCCAACATCCAATCAAAACGCTCCATTCAAGAAGACGAAGTTTTCTCTGCCAGCTTAACCCTGTGGGAGACAGTATGTTTAATAAACGAGGCGATGTGTGTGTGTGTGTGTGTTTAAAGATTATTACTTTCATTTCTTCTTATGCTCGTTGACTGCTCTCGGAGGGACGCGTGCGCCCAGGGAAATGTGTAATCGAATATGCATTTGGCCGCTGTATTTTAAAAGCTAACGCATGCGCAGTGCATCCCAGTTGCCTGCGCGAGCAAGCACCACTTGCAATCGTAGAGGTCTCGCGCATGCGCAGATCGCAATGGGAAACCCAAAAGGATGAGGAGTTAAGAAACTCTACAGAGTATCCCCCC
>BMAO01019466.1:0-10752 GCA_019973975.1 Trichonephila clavata
CAGAAGCCGATAGTGAAGATACTATCAATGTATGGATTGGGGACAATCAGGCAGTTTATGCTATTTGTGCTTGTCGTACAATCTGTTGATTTTCTGGACTTTTAGTCTATCGAGATTAATCTGAGCTTGGTCATCATGTTACAGACGACCCTCTTGTCTCCTGGTCCCAACACATCCTCACAGTAAAGTCGGAATGCCCTAGGAGTGAACAACTCATAAGATAATCACCCGTTTCCCATCATCCCTATTATTCTTCCCTTCTGTGACCCCCCCCCCACCTGCTGCTCATATTGTCTCCAATGGTAATGGTAGATCTAGTTAAACCAATGCTAAGTTAAATAAACACAAACAAGCTCTGATTATCTGTTTCATAATCGGGTCAACACCATCCGGTGGCATTAAGCAATGCTCAGTCCCCCTATATTCTTAATCATTTACATATCTGTGCCAGACACGTACTTTCATGCCAAGTTTCCTAACAATTTCGCTCCTACTTCTTGATGCGCAATTTTTTACGTTATTGAATGTACATATGGCTGTCTTGAACAATGTACATAAAAACAAAATAAAAGAAAATCACTATATTTATGTCGTTCTCGCTGAACCTTGAACATGAACGAAAAGCTTTTATCAAGTGGGACATTTAACGGAAACATGTTGACAAAATCACTATCTTGCCTCAGGTGCTTCTTAAAATATCATTTTTATATTTATGTATTTTTTATTAATTTATGTACTATTAGCGAAGGGCCTCACACTTTTGAGCCATGGTCAAGTTACACATACTTAATGTGTTTCAGCCTTTCCACACGTCCGGTTTTCAGCAGAATCAGGACTCGAATCTGTGACACGTCAGAAACAGCCATGAATTCGTGACCATATATATTATATATATGGCATATATGGTATCGTCCCTCTTCATTTCTCTCGTACAGTTACAATACGAAATTTTATATTAATTTTTAAAAATGGGGAAAAAAGTAATTTAATTTTTTTTGTTTAGTATACATTTTTATTAAATTAGGCACAGACATTAAAAAAGCAATTTTAGTAATAGTTATAGAAAAATAGCTAAAATATGATTTTAAATAAAAAATAATTACGTATTATCTTCATCGACTTGTCCCTGCCTTCCTTTATTCAACGGCAGGTATAACTGGAAAAACAACCTCCTTTGAGTATTTCTTGGTGGAGGGAATACTTCCTCATTTGAGTTGAAACCCCCTAAGAACTTCCTTACTACTCTAAGCTTCTTTCCGACTTCCTTTTCAAAACTAGCACGAATACAACAAAAATGTTCAATCACAGATCAGGTGAAAATATTTTCTGCGTCGGTTTTACAAGACGTATATCTGCAGAGCTGACGATAGATGGGTGAAATTAAATACAATATAGCTGCTCCCAACTTTAACCTGCCCCCTAACATTCAATATTTACATTTTCTAACAAATAATAACTAAAATAATTAGTGTATCAGGATAATCTTACACTATTAAAATTCGAAGGTAAACAAACGTATCTATGTATGTATCTATGTGCGTCTATCTTCTCACGAACAGCACCACGCAGAAAGTCGCGGAAGGTACCAAAAGATCGGGAATTTTCCAGGGAAGCCGTATTGCCTATTTATATTCCGATATTGTAATTAGTTAAAAAGATATTAATTAAAAACCTTAAAACGCCGAATTGTTTTACTCCTGCCGGTTGTTTACTTGGCGGAACTTCCCTTCCGTTTCGGCCGAGCGGTAATCTTACGTTTTCCACCATATTAAAATTGTCATCCGATTTTCGGTGTCAAAATTAGACAAAAAATAATTACAGAATCGGAAAGATCATTTATTTCGCCACGACACGGTGTAATTTTTTTTGTAAAATAACGATATTTTCTATTTTTTTCGAATTTTTTAAAATAGTGTTAAAACTGATGCGTTTTTATGAAAATTATTTCTAAATCGTTGGGTATGAATTACTTTTCGTGTTATTAAGTCGATATTCTACACTAATTAACTTCAAGCCTTTCTCTTTTAGATCCATTCATTTAAAAAATAAAATTCCCAAAACTTTTTTTTATAGAATTTTTAAAAAGTAGTCTTAATTTTTACTTCACATTGAATAACTTCGTCATTTATGAAGGTAATCTCACAAAACCTTTTTTTCCGTGTGTACAGTAATATTATCCGCAACATATACGAAGATTGAAAAAATTGCTTCAAAATTACGGATCCCCTCAATTAAAAATTAAATTCAATATAAACCGACCATTCATTATTATTGCCTATTTTCTATTCTGTTACTAACCTGCGTGGCGTGATTGGCTAACGCGCCGCTTTCACGAAGTATCTTAATTCTTTCTTATGTCTAGGTTCGAATCTAGCGAATTTCATTTTGTTCGTTTCTGCTTATTTTTCCACGTAAATTAATTTTACTGATAAATACTTATTTTAACATGATCCTCTGTTATTTTAATGTACTTTTCATTTTTTTTTTTTTTTTTTTTTGCCTTAAAAAAGGTTTTTTTCTGATTTTTAATCATTCAAAGTAATTTCTATCTTTTTCAACAATTCCTAACAAGAAGCTTTCATTTCTGTTTATTTTTCCCACGTAAATTTTCAGTGCTGTAATTTTTTTTTTAAAATAACGATATTTTCTATTTTTTTCGAATTTTTTAAAATAGTGTTAAAACTGATGCGTTTTTATGAAAATTATATCTAAATCGTTGGGTATGAATTACTTTTCGTGTTATTAAATCGATATTCTACACTAATTTACTTCAAGCCTTTCTCTTTTAGATCCATTCATTTAAAAAATAAAATTCCCAAAACTTTTTTTTTTTATAGAATTTTTAAAAAGTAGTCTTAATTTTTACTTCACATTGAATAACTTCGTCATTTATGAAGATAATCTCACAAAACCCTTTTTCCGTGTTTACAGTAATATTATCCGTAACATATACGAAGATTGAAAAAATTGCTTCAAAATTACGGATTTAAAAAAAAAAATTGTGATTTTCGTAAACTTATGTTTTTCTGAGAAATAAATTAAAAAGTAGTACTTTGTACATTCCCGGTAGCACAGTCGGTAAGCGCGCTTCGCTTCATTTACACCGTAAAGCAGATCGTGTCTTTGCGAGTTCGAATCGCTGGGATCTCTTTTTTTTTCATTTCCGCTAATTTTTCCCACGTAAATTAATTTTACTGATAAATACTTATTTTAACATGATCCTCTGTTATTTTAATGTACTTTTTTTTTTGCCTTCTAAAAGGTTTTTTTTTTATTTTTAATCATTCAAAGTAATTTCTATCTTTTTCAACAATTCGATTTTGTTCAATTCTGCTTATTTTTCCCACCCGTAAATTATTTTTTCTTCTTCAAATATCCAAACGTTTCAAGAGCTATCAGTAGAATTTTTTTTATTAGTATTATTCATAATGGATTTAAATTAATATATTTTTTTAAATTAAAATGCATTCAATGCATTTCTGAGATTAATTTAAAATATTTATCAATATCGAAATTTTTGTTCTCTTTCATAAAACTTATAGTTTACTTTAAAATGATGCGTAATTGCATGAAACTTTTTTCCCATGTCGAATATTTCAAAAAGTTCTCACAATTTTACTTCAAGAATTAAAATAGTAGTGAAATTTTGTTATTTGAAAAATTTATACTTTCTGTTCTTTTTTCAGCATACAACTATTTTTAAAAATGCTGCAGTTTTGTTTCCGGGAAAAAACTATCTTTCTTTAAAGAATTTTATAGAAAAAAAACAACTTTTTTTTTTACAAAACAATGCTGTTTTGCATATTTTATGATTTTTTCTCATATGAATCAATATCGTTGCGTTTATATAAAAATGATTTTTAAAACTTTCAGAATCAGGGATTTAAAAAATAAAAAGCCGAAAACTTTTTTGAACGAATTGTAATAAAACACTCAAAATACTTAAATCAATCATTTAATAATTTCTTCATTGAAAAAAAAAAATTGCATGAAATTTTTCCCCGTGTGTCGATTTTGCTTAAAAATTACGGATTTTTAAGATTTTTTTTGTGATTTTCGTAAAATAAAGTTTTTGCGAGAAATAATATAAGCATTATTTTTGTAACATTTTTTGTTCAAAAATTATTGTTGTTTCCAATCAATATGCGAAAACTTGGAATTTTCAATTAAAAATTGAGCCATAAAAAATAATGAAAACTTTAAAAGACATTTTAAAGGCTTTGCGCATGCGCGAGAATCATTATTATTATTTTTTTCCCCTCTGTTTAACGCTCAGCGGCCAAGGTCAAACTTGCTGTTGCAATATTTTTTCCGTTATTCATTACTAGATTAATTATGTAATGACAACACTGTATAATCTGTTTTTTTCTGGATAAAACGATAGATTATAGTTTTCTGGACTATACTTTAGCTACCAGTATATAACGATTCATTGGCAAATGAAAATACCACACATACACACAAACCCTTTGTATTATTTTTAGCTCTAAGAAAATAATTATTGTTAAAATAATGAATATGCTTGGTTTTTCGTAATATATTATATCAGAACGTTTTCTTTGTTGCTTTAAATATACATTTTTTTAAGTAAAAAAGAATTGTTTTCTGTAAATCATTAATCGAAATTTTTCAATCGTTACGTATAAGGATTTCTTATAACTATGATAAGTAAACCATCTGAACTAAAAAGATTCATACTTTGCTCTTTTAAGGGGAAGGCCGTCAGTTGTTTAACATCTTACATGACATCTAGATGGCGTTGGCTTTTGCGAAATGTTTGGCACAAATATTTTTCTGAAGATTCCCAAGATGGGCAATAAATTTCTCTCTCGGGTACTCCTCTCAACAAAATTCTCCCTCAGAGAAAGCCGACTCTCGCTAAGGAATGGGATTGGGGGTGGGTCACAATCGTAAAATTGGTAGTTCTTTTTTTCTTTTTCAGGGAGGGAGGGGTAAAACAGCAGGGAATCTTGTCCATGGAAGAGTTATTTCTGGACAATGGTCAAACTTTTCGACTCACGGAACCCTTAAAACTGTAAGATGTTTTCCGCAGTGTTGGATAAAACGACATGGAGACCCCCTAGGCAGTCCAGTTCTCGGGCCCTGTAGCCTAATAATCTTATTACACAATATTTTAGCAATATATTTCATTGCACAAATAAAATAACAGATAATCAGCGAATTAAAAAATATGTAACTAAACATTAATTATTTATTAGAATCTGTAATAAAAACTATTTCTTGCAGCAAAAAATAGCTAAATATTTGGGTTTTTTTTAATTTTTGGGACCCTTAAAAAGAGTGGGGCCATTGGCAATCACCCACTCCACCTAATGAGTAATTCGGCACTGGTTTTTGGGGAATCCCATTCGACACTTAGAAGAATATATCTTAAAATAATATTTAAAATATATAGATAAACATATTTTTAATGTTATATGAAAAGAAATTTTAAAAATTTTATTTCTTATTAGAAAATTTTATGATGTAAGTATAATGTTATTTATTCATTGATAATATTAATTTGTGATCCAAATGTCACCTGCGCATGTATCATATTTAGTAACTGAGATATGTGTTCCGTTTTTTACACAAACTGTCGGCCCTTGGAAATTATGTGCAGTAGCATTTCATATTCCACGTTTAATTCGTTTTTATATTTTGTTTTTGTAGACACTCGCGTTGAGAAATATTTTTCACTTACTAATTACATTTTTGTGAATGACATTAAAATGTTCACAGCTATGTGAGAAATTCTGCGTATTTTGCAAGAATTGACAACCTAAAATTTTGGTGTTCTAGCTTAAATTTAAATTTTAGCATTGAATCTCTTGATATGTCGATAAATTGTTCCATCTTCTTCATTATAGGTGTCCCCCCCCCACAAATGTAAAAGGTTTCAGAATATTATACTAACTATAGTATAAAATTACTTTGTGGAACTCGGGATAGCAAACAATAGTATATTCATAATCTAATAGATAGAGAAAGAAAGTTTTAAACTCATTTTTATTATAAAACAATAAAAGTTTAAAAAGTTTTTCACAACAAAGTTATGTATAAATAAAATTTTTAATTTTAATGTATGAGATCATTTTTAGATAATTGTGGTTATACGAATTTCATGAAAACTTGAATCCGTTTTGCATAAATATTTATAATTTTTCTTTTCGATTTTTTTTAATTGTGACTCGTGGAATCCCAAGGTTCTGTGGAACACAGTTTGAAGATCAATGCTCTAGATAATTGATGTAGAGAACGAAACTGTTTAATTTTTTCTGAATAAATGATTTTCAAAGGAAGAATGGGTGGATTTAAAGCAATGAAAAACTTAATTTCACGTTTTAATATGCTGTATTAAATGAACAAACAATATGATACAATTTTACATTCATGCGATAGAAAAGGGTTGGCAACCTATTTCACGTGTGGCACGCGGCACAATTCTCAGTGGCACTCTGCACTACTCAACAAATGTGTCAATTTTTGAAAGGATGGAAGTTGATAAATTTGTAATGGATCTTATTTGAAATTGATCTCCAAAATTATGGACAATTACGAAATGCCGAAAAAATCGGAAAGGTAACTCCAAAGATAAATTTACAGCTTTTTTGTAATTTATTGAATGCCATTGCTGGAGAGATTTAATTGCTTCAAAAGAGAAAATTGTATGCACATTGCTCTCCGTTTTTGGTTCTAGTTATCTAAGTAAGTAAAAAATCTTTCCTCACAAAAAGAATATTTCGAGTCCGCATAGAAAATCAACAAAGAGTTATCTCAATTTTCTTCTAAGACCAATTCTTACCAATAAAATATAATTAAATATTTTTCAAACAAAATGCGCAAATAATAACTTTATTACATTACTTTTAATTATAAATAGCGGTACAATAGCATCATGTGTATCTGAAAAATATTTAAACAATTTTTAAATGAAGAAAGTACAAACAAAAGAAAAAATATTACAATTCTTTTCCCCAGCGTTTCTCAGTACAAATTCTGAAATATATCAACATTGATAAAAGTATGATATATTTTATGCTCTTATACATATAGATTAAAATACAATTTTTAAATCACATACAATTATTAATTTTTATATACAATAACATAAATTTAACATTGATACTGTTGGATAACCATAAGATTATTTAATTTTAACGCATATTTGGCAACAAAATAATAGTATTGTTTTATGTAGTGGATGACACTTGATGCTAATACAGTTTTTTCACATATTTATCTATTAATTACCAATTAATTAAATAAATTAATTACCGGTTTTCGACTCCAACTTAGATTTGTCTCTATTATTGTAACATTGAAAATGCTAAAACAAAACAATAACAAAAGTTGGCGCCGAAAACCAGTTTTTCATCCAAACTAGCCAAACCGGGTGCGCATTGTTACAACAATTCGGACAAATCATGCTTTTTTTCAATTCCTACTATAAGTTCACTCTCTCCCTATACATATATCTATATATATCTTGTTGAAATTTTCAATCGTTGATAAAATACTTTGTATTCATTCATTCAGAGTAGGAATTGTCTTAAATTTGTTTTATATTACTTGTTTCCCTTGAAAATGAAATTAATCTAACAGGAAATTGAGCTCAAACTTATCGGACGAAAACCTGCAGCATCAATTACGATGTACAAATATATGCATTGAGATCTATTGCAAAAACTCAGTGAAAGAGTTGAGAAACAAATATCTCACTAATCAAATAAATTTAAATAATATTGTTTGATTCATTGAATTTTCATTATTATAATATATTTGTTTGTATACATATAAAAATAATGAAAGCAATAATAATTCGTTCTGTTTTAAATTTTTACTCCAATAAATACTTGTAATAAATCCAAATCTATCATAGATATATATTTTTATATGTGGCCCGCTGAATTGTAATGTTTTTCCGAAGTGACCTGCAAGGTCATTTGGTTTGGCCATCCCTGTTCTACGCAAAACCCATCAGAAGACTTTTCAAGTATCACCAAAAGAGACGACTCCTTCCCCCTCACACTCTGCAGTTTCTTCAGCTCTTTTTTCTGTTTTATTACCCCAGAGCAATAAAAGTTTCCTACCCTCTCCTCCCCCTTTTTTTTTGTACCTTTCTCTTCTTTCCTAGAGACTTCGGACCAGTGTTTGTCGTGAACTAATGAAAACACCGTTTACATATTTAGAAAATTTATTTTTTAAAAGATTAATTAATCAGTGGATTATTATTTTGTGTGAATACTTTATTTTCTTATTTAAAAATAAACTAGACCGAATCAAAATTTTAACTATAGTACTAAAAGAATTTTATAAAAATTTTACTACTTAAAAATGTTATTTACATATTTAACTAAAATGGATATATTCCGAATTAACTTTAATTCTGACTTTGATATGTGTAAAATGTATTGCGCAAAGAAACCGCACATCTATTATATTAAAAATTTAGTCAGACTTGACCAGGGAATTGAAAATGTTCAATGTTAGAAAATACCAGTCAGTATCGGTTTATCCATTGGGCACTTGGGGCGGCCTGGGCCGGGAAGAGCCCGATAGGCTGGACTTAAACAGGTTTTCTAGTTATAAATTAGGCTTCTCCAGTGCCAAGAGTATTTGTGGATCTTCTACTCCAGGCATCGAAATTAGCTTAAACCGGCACTGCAGACAGTAATTTTGAACCATGGTCAAGTGACGAGGACGGCACTGAGCTAGTATCCCCTTTCCTAACTACCACATCACACCAACAGAAAAGCATTTAAGCTCTCGAAAGATTTATAAATAGAACTACAAACAGAGTACAAATAGAATTTTAAAGTTTAATAATGAAATGAGCTTTTTATAAAAGATACTTGTAGTTATACAAACTTCAATCCATTTTACATACACATTTATAATCTCCTTTTTTCGATTGTTTATTGTGACTTGGGTAACCTTGAGAGTCTCAGGGTTCCGTGAAACACAGTTTGAAGACCACTGCACTATATGAATGCTGAGGAGAACGAAACAGAAGAAAAGGTAGATATACAGTAGTGACAAATTAAATTTCATGTTTCAAAACTGTTGTATTAAAAGTGGACTAATAGTATGAAGCAATTTTACTCTTATCGAATAAATATAGTACCATAAAAAATTATATGTTGTATTTTCCAGAATTAAGCTGGCATATAATTTACAAATAAAATTTTCATAATTTGCTATGAATTCCATGTAAAAATAAATTCTATGTAATTGTGAGTATGGTGTCTTTTGGGGAGAATTTTGTTTTTATTCTTTTATCCCCTTCTCTCACAAAAAAATAATATTCCTAACATGTGTCAAAAATTTCCAATCTTATTAGTTTTGGAAGATGCATAACAATCACCAATCAAAAAAAGTATCAAAATAGTAAAAAATGTTGGTTCTTTTTTCACTGATATATAAAACATTTCTTGTCGAATAATTCTTATTTATTCACCGATTCTACAAAGTAAAAGTAAATTTCTTTGATATGCATTTTATCTCGCCTTTTTCTAAAAAAATAATAAGTATGAAAGGACTATTGTTTTAATATGGAATCGAAAATTTTATCTATGTTAAATAATGATTGTTCTTACATGTTCTAATAATATGCACTTTTATATAATTTATAAATAGCAATAACATCCATGTGAGTTGATGAGTTGTGAAATAAGTCGTATAAGAAGTATAAAGGTTCCTACTCTGAATTTCAAAAGTGACTAAGACGAGCAACGTATTTTACTTCAGTCAGAATGATTATTCAACACCATCCAATTAGAAGACCTCAAAAATCAGGAAAGTTGAGACCCCCCCCCACACACACATCTCCCTACCGCTTCTTCCCTCTTATCTGTTTCAGTACCCCACAACAATAAAAGTTTCCTTTTTCTCCTTTTTTGTATTTTTCTTTCCTAAAGACATCCGACCAACAAGTGTTTTCTGGTCCCATCCGAAGTGAAATTCCATGAGATATTGACATCATGACATGACGAGTTGCCTTTGAAGGATGCTAAACGGTGTTTTGGATAATAAAGCTGCAATCAAACAAAGTAATTTATCACATAGTAAT
Organism: Trichonephila clavata; assembly: GCA_019973975.1. Classification (NCBI taxonomy): domain Eukaryota; kingdom Metazoa; phylum Arthropoda; class Arachnida; order Araneae; family Nephilidae; genus Trichonephila; species Trichonephila clavata. Next base: position 10,073 of record BMAO01019466.1, read on the forward strand.
TATATACTGGTAACAGATTGTCTTAAAACAATTTATGGTAAAATAGCTTTGTAATAATTAGATTGACAAGTTTTCTAGTGGATAGAACATCCCCCCCCCTAAGGTGTAAAAAGTTCATAACTGATTATGAATTCTCTGAGCAAATGATTAATGAAAAGTAAGAAATGTAAAACTTCTTAACATTTGAAAATCGAGCAGTTCGATTCGCAATTGCGAGATTAAAAAGCAAACATTATTAATTATTACAATTAAATTTTTACTTCGTTTATAAAATAAATCATTCATTTTAAAGTCTTCCAAAATTAAAAATTATGTATATTTGATGTAAAAAATCAAAACACCGTTTAAATATTTAGAAAATTAAGTTTTAATTTTTTTAAACTAATTTTTTTAAAGTTTATTCAGCAGATCTGTGTGTGTGTGTGAATGCTTTGTTTTATAATTTAAAATAAACTAGTTATAAAATCAATATCTTAACTATAGTACTAAAAGAAAAACTCCAATGAGCAGCAAATATCTGTTCATACGGTAATGACTCGCATATTTCTTTTTTCATAAAAAGTTATATGAAAAATGTACTACTTAAAATTATTTTATCATATATTTAACTAAAAATGGACATATTTTGAATAAACTTTGATTCTAAATTTGATATGTGCAAAATGTATTCCGAAAAAGAA